>JAQZBX010021789.1:0-32023 GCA_029593785.1 Cabassous unicinctus
AGTGTAGAAGAGTCCTTCCCTAAGAGCACTGTTCTTATATTCATTCAAAGGATTTGGGGTTTTTAAACTGTCTCAAGTCCCGGAATTGATTGAGAGTTTATGACTATTTGTTGTTGTTGTTATTTCAAGTTAGACTTTTTTTCACTTGAACTAGAACTCTTCTGCTTACACAGATCAAACAATAAATTAGTAGAATGCCGATCTATTTTACTTGTAGGTGCCAAATAATAAACTGTCCAATGCCATAGGTCTCTGCAAGTCAGACTATTCTGACATCCACTCTGACTCTACTATCCATTATGGTAGCCAAGTTCTCATTGTATTTGATGATTAAGTGCAAACTTGCCTCCTGCCAAAATAGGAACTGATCATTAATATTGTTTTTAAAGATCCAAGTTCAGTGGCAGTAATGTGACCCACAGTAATATCTGAATGACTCATAGCTCTTCAGGCAGATGGAGCTGAAGTATGAGCAGACCTTAAATAAAATTTAAAAAAATCCATTCTAAGATCCTAATATTTCTAAGGCTGTAGATCTTCTAATCTACATTAAACAAGAACAATGCTCCATCTTCAAATGGAAGTGGTAAGGATGAGATCATGCTAATACAGCCCTTGAAGTACCAATCAAGTTACAGGAGGAAAAACCTGAAATGCCTATGTCCCCTACTTCTATCACATTACCTTCTTTCTTTCAACTCACACCCATGGCCTCTTGGAGATTTTACTATGATTAGTTTACTGAGGAAGGGTGAACTTTGGCCTTATTTACAGACAGTTCTGGATGATATGCAGGCACCACAAAAACTAGACAACTGCAGCACTTCAGCTTCATTCTGGGATGTCTCCTGGGACAGTTTGAAGCTGAATGGATTCCAGAAAATCATGTCCTTAGAACTTATCCATTCCTGTGAGTATGAACTTACTGTAGGTGGAGACTTTTGATTAGATTACTTTAGTGGGACATGACCCAGGTTGGAGTAAATAAACAAATCAATAGAAAAAAATCACATGAACATCTCTATAGATGCAGAAAAGGCATTCAACAAAAACAACAACTTTTCCTGATAAAATCGATAGAAAATATAAGAAAAGAAGGAAACATTTTGAACATGATAAAGGGTATAAGTGAAGAACCCACAGCTAACCTCATCTTCAATGGTAAAACCCTCAAAGCTTTTCCTCTAAGATTGGGAACAAAACAAGAATGCCCACTATCACTGCTCCTATTTAACACTATCTTAGAAGTACTTGTTTGAGTACTGAGGCAAGAAAGAAGATATAAATGACATCCAAATTGGAAAGGAAGAAGTCAAAATTTCACTATTTGCAGATGACATGATCCTATACATAGAAAGCCCTTAGAAATCTATAAAAAAAAGTTCCTAAACTTATAAATGAGTTCAGTAAAGTCACAGACTTTACTGATCAATGCTTAAAAGGCAGTAACATTTTTGTACACCAATAATGAGCAAACTGAGGAGGAAATCAAGAAAAAAATATCATTTACAATAGTAATTAAAAGAATCAAATACCTAGGAATAAATTTAATTATAGATGTAAAGGACTTACATAAAACAACTACACAATACTGTTAAAGGAAATCAAAGAAAACTTAAATAAATGGAAGAATATTCCCCGTTCATGGATGGGAAGACAAAATATCATTAAGATGTCTAACCTACCCAAACGGATCTACAGATTTAATGCAATCCCAATAAAGATCAACACAGCATTTTTTTTAATGAATTGGAAAAACTTATTACAAAATTTATTCAGAAGGGTATGAGGCGCTGATTAGCCAAAGACATATTGAAAAAGAAAATTGAAATTGGAGCAATCACTCTACCTGACCTTAAAACACACTATAAAGCTTTAAAAAATTTTTTTCTTTTGTTTTTTCTCATTTTCTTTTTTTGAAAGTCCCAATCCGTTAATTATATTTTATTTTTAGTTCTTTTTTTCTGAGTTTCCTTGTATTTTATCTCTTGCATTTAAGCTTATCATTATTATTTCATTTTCCTATTAATTGTATTTGGTTATTATATGGGCTTCATCTTCAAGGAAAGTTTAGATCACAGTAGGGTTACAATGGGGGCTGCAGAGGATCATTGGTGGAGGGTGTCTGGGATGGGGGATTCATAGGAGTGAGTTCATCTGAATATACATGAAAGACATATAAAATTGTTCAAATGATCGAGGGATGGGTTATGGTCACGGTGGATAGACAATCACTCAATAAATGAGGGAATACTGAATTCCCAGCCTGGAGAGCTCTGCTACATTCCCCAAGGGAGCAGCAACAGTACCCTGAGTGCGTGGGCAGTGTCTGGCAAAAGAGGATGGCCCACTGATGGGTTCTTGTTATCGAGGACTAGCCTTATGAGTATTTGCTCTTGTAATTGAAACTTAGCCTACTTTTATGGGGTGCCTAAGGATTGACAACTGAGAGCCTCCTTGTTGCTCAAATGTGGCCTCTCTCTAAGCCAAACTCAGCATGTGAATGCATTATCTTTCCCCCAACGTGGGACATGACTCCCGGGGATGAGCCTCCCTGACAACGAGGGATTAATACCAAGTACCAACTGGCAACACGACTGGAAAAAAACCTTGAATAAAAGGGGGAAAAGGTAAAGACAAATGAGTTCATGTGGCTAGGAGACTTCAAAGAGAGTCGGGAGGTCATCCTACAGGTAACGCTTACGCACACCTCAGTAGGATCTCATAGAACACCAAAGTGAATATCACTCCACACAGAGGGACTTCTGAGGGCTCTGGAGACACCCAGGTCCTATATAAGGGGGGCAGCCCTAGAGATTGATGCCTTATCAGTGGGCTCGACTTTGGAATCTGTGCTCCTGAGAGTGACAGAGTTGGACTCAAATAAATCCTCCCTGCACATTGTCCATCAGTCCCTTATGTGAGGCTGGAGTTTGTAGGTATACTTCCAGAGACTGGAGGCTCTGGCCTGCCTATGTGCTACCTGTGCCTGGAATCTCGGTGGAACTGCAACTCCTACTCTACAGCTCAATGGACTTACCCAAGTCACCTGATGAGGAGATGATGATGGACAATGTCCATCCCAGTGAAAGGAGAGATCCTGCAGCTGAAGGCAGGATAATCCCATCCCCCATATCCATGGGATATAAGCCCACTCTCACTTGGAGGTGGTGTGGATATCACCATTCCAGTCCACTCAGGATTGAGGGAAGAGCTATGGACTAGAGTGGACTTAATGGTATTCTGTTGTAGACATATTGTGATTCAAGCAATGGAAGAAATTATAACAGTGAGGTGGAGCCAGTGGCCACTAGACACTTTCAGGGCAGGGAGGGGAAGGGCAGTTGTAATACAGGGCCTTTTTCAGGACTTGGGGGTTGTCCTGAGTGATGTTGTTGCGACGGATATAGGCCATTTTACATCAGCATATACCATGCAGAACTGTGTGGGAGAGAGTGTGGTCTACAATGTGAACTGTGGTCTATGCTTAGTGGCAAAGTGCCAGGATGTGTATATCCATTGCAGGTGATGTGCCACACTAATGAAAGATGTTTGTGTGAGATGTTATGGGAGGTATGGGAGGTGGAGTTCATGGAAATCCCTGTAATTTTTGTGTAACATTTATGTAATATAAGCATCTTTTAAAATATATATGAAAAAAAAAACTGCATGGTATTGGCACAAGGAGAGACATAACAACCAATGGAACTAAATTGAGAGTTCTGATAGAGATCCTCACATATACATACATCTGATTTTCGACAAGCCCACCATTTCCACTCTACTGGGAAAGAATGGCCTCTTCAACAAATGGTGCTTGGAGAACTGGTTATCCATATCCAAAATAATGAGAGAAGAACACCATCTCACACCTTATACTAAAATCAATCAAAGATTGATCAAATATCTAAATATAAAAGCCAAGATCATAGAGACTTTGGAAGATAATGTAGGTATGCATCTATAGGACCTTGTAATAGGAAATGGGTTAATGAACTTCCCACCCAAAATATGAGCAGTGAAGGAAAAAATGGATAAATGGGTTCTCCTCAAAATTAAAAACTTTTTCACCTCAAAGGACATTATCAAGAAAGTGGAAAGGCAGCCTTCCCAATGGGAGAAAATATTTGGCAACCATACATCTGATAAGACCCTAATATCCAGAATATGTAAAGAAATCCTATACCTCAAAAATAAAAATACAAACAATCCACTGAAAAAATGGGCAAGTGACTTGAAAATACACTTCTTCAAGGAAGAAATACAAATGGCTAAGACACACATGAAAAGATGCTCAACATCATTAGCTATTAGGGAAATGCAAATCAAAACTACAATGAGATACCATCTTACACCCATTAGACTGGCTGCTATTAAAAAAAAACAGAGGACTATAAGTGTTGGAGAGGATGTGGAGGAATGGAAATGCTCATCCACTGCTGGTGGGAATGTAGAATGGTCCAGCCATTGTGGAGGACAGTTTGGTACTTCCTCAAAATACTAATTATAGAACTGCCATATGATCCAGCAATTCTACTGCAGGGTATATACCCAGAATTGAAAGCAGAGACACAAACAGATATATGCACACCAATGTTCACAGAGGCATTATTCACCATTGCAAAAAGTTGGAATCAACCCAAACACCCAACAACAGATGAATGGATAAACAAAATGTGGTACATACGTACAATGGAATATTATTCATTTGTAAGAAGGAATACAGTGCTAACACATGGCATAACATGGATGAATATTGAGGGCCTTATGTTAAGTAAATCAATCCAGGCATTGAAGGGTAAGCAGTACATGACCTCACTGATATGAATTAAGCAAATTGAGAAGATTCAGAGAGCTATTGTCTAGAAGATAGGTTTAGAGGAATAGAAAGGGAGAAGAAGGTTGTCAGGCAACACCCATATAGACGTAATCTGTGGTAAGGTGAAAGTGTGTAGTTGCACATTGAAGGAATATGACAAGAGGGTAGTGATATTATTGGGTTGGTTGTGCAGGTTTGACAGGTGGGTAGATTGGGAAGGGTGGGTTGGAAGGCCCATGGTACTGGGGAGAGGGTTGGGAGATGGACCAGGTGACCACTGGGAATTTGCAGGTATGTGGTTGAAAGTACAAATGTGGGAATGCTTTTATGGCAATATGAGAAGGAAAGGTTTCTGGTTTAAGGTGTTGGATTGGGGGCATTCAGGACAGGGCGCACCTGGAGCAGGCTCCTAAGGAGTGTGAGAATGATCATTTTGTTTTAATGTGTTATATCAGTGGGTGGAGAACCACAAAATGTGGGGGAAGGGTTTGGACTTCCATCCTGGGGAGGATCGATTTGTTGAACAAGGAACATTTAGTGGGCAATGGACACAGGCCATGTTAAATCTTGCAATGATGGACACAGGCCATGTTAAATATCAAGATTGGTAAAAGTGTATGGTCTAAAATGTAAACCATAATGTAAACCATTGACCATGTTTAGTAACTATGTTTCACTATTTGTATATCAGTTATAACAAAGATACCATCCACATAGAAGAAGGTATTAATATGGGAAGGGGGAAATGGGGAGGATGTTGGGTATACGAGAGTCCCCTGTATTCTGTATGTGACTTTACTGTGACCTAGAACTTCTTTGAAAACAAAAAGAAAAAATAGTAAGAGACTGGGGAATAAATGGAAGAAAATGCCACTGTGCATACAGAACACCATATATCACAGTGATGAAAGGCAAAATGTCAAAAAGTTTTTAAAAATGTTTTTCACTATTTTTTAATATTTCAGTTTATTTTATTTTACTTTATTTTTTTTTTTAATTTTATGTATTTTGTTTCTATATATTTATACCTATTATTTTTTTTCCTATTACTTGTATTTGGCTATTTTAATGGTTTCATTTTTGAAGAAGCTTTGGATCACAGAAGGGTTACAACTGGGACAGGGGAGGATCATTGATGTAGGGTGTCAGTGATGGGGGATACCTGGGAGGAAGTTCACCTGGGCATACATATAAGGTATATAAATATGTCCAAGAGTTCATGGGGCACTGTCACAGTGGGTAGAGACTCACACAATAACTGAAAGAATATTGAATTCCCATCCTGGAGAGCTCTGCCACATTCTCTAATGGAGCAGCAACAGTCCCCCGTGTGCAGGGGCAATGACTGGTGAAGGAGGATCATCCATTGATGAGTCTTTGATATTGATGGCTATGTTTATGAGACTTTGTTCTTGAAATTGAAACTTAGCCTAGTGTTGTAGGGTGCCTAAGAGTTGCCCCCTGAGAGCTTCCTTGTTGCTCAAATGTGGCCTCTCTCTAAACCAAACTAAGCATATAAATGCATTACTTTCCCCCCGGCATGGGACATGACCCCAAGGATGAGCCTCTCTTGCACTGAGGGATTACTAGAAAGCACCAACTAGCAATGCAACTGGAAAAAGACTTGAAATAAAAGGCGGAAAAGGTAAAGACAAATGAGTTTATATGGCTAAAAGATTTCAAAGTGAATCCAGAGGTCATCCCAGAGGTAATGCTTATGTACATCTCAGCAGGATCTCATAAGCTGCCAAAGTGGATACTACCGCAAATAGTGGGGCTCCTGAGGGCTCTGGAGACACCCAGGTCCTCTGGTTAGGGCAGGTAGCTCTGTAGTTTGATGCCTTGACAGTGGGCCATATTTCAGTGTTTGTGCTCCTGAAAGTGACAGATTGGGACTCAATTATGGCTTCCCTACACATGGCTCATCTGTCCCTTCTATTTAAACGTATTCTTGGTGCTGGAGTTTGTAGGTGTATGTGCCGTCTGTGTGCCAGCTAGGCCTGGAACCTCAGCAAAGTTGCATCACCTAGTCTCCAGTTCATTGAACTCACCCAGGACAACTAATAAGGTGGTGAGGATTGACAACCACCATACCAAACAAATGAGAGAGCCAACAACTGCAAGAAGAGAGTCCTATCCATTGGCTATATGGGATTGAAGCCTCCTTTCATTTAGACGTGGAGTGGACATCACCAGCCCAGGATCCTTTGGATTGGAGAATGAACTATGGACTAAAGTTGACTTACTGGTATTCTACTATGTTCCATGCTCAGTGGCAAAGCCCCAGGATGTGTTTATCAATTGCACTGAGTGTGCCACACTAATGAAGAATGTTTATATGGGAGGGTGTAGGAGTTGTGGGGAGTGGGGTTAATGACAATCCCTATATTTTTTGTGTAACATTTACATAATCTAAGTATCTTTTTATAAAAAATACAGGAAATTCATTCATAAGAACAAAAAAAAATAAAAAGGAAGAGAGCCAAAATTGATGATCTAGCTGCATAACTGGAGGAATTAGAAAAATAACAGCAAACATCCAAAACCAAGTTGAAAGAAAGGAAAGGTAAATATCAGAGCAGAAATAAATGAAATCCAGAGCAAAAAAACAATAGAGAGAATCAACAAAACCAAAAGTTGTTTCTTTGAAAAGATCAACAAAATCAACAAACATTTAACTATGACAAAGAAAAAAATAGAGAAGTCACAAATAAATAAAATCATAAATTACAACAGGAACATTATTAATGACCCCACAAAAATTAAGGAGCTCATAATAGGATACTATGAACAACTGTAAACCAACAAATTTGACAACCTAAATAAAAAGGACAAATTGCTTGAAATGCACTGACAACCTGCATTGTCACTACAAGGAATACAGGAACTCAACAAACCAATCAGAAGCAAAGTGCTGGAATTAGTCTTCAAAAATATTACAAAGAAGAAAGTCCAGCAGCAGAAGCTTTCACAGGTGAACTCTATCAAACATTTAGAGAGAAATAATACCAATCCTGTTTAAACTCTTCCAAAATTTGAAAAGGAGGGAAAATTATGCAACACATTTCATGAAGCCAACTCATGAAAACAAAATTACAGACCAATCTCTCTAATGGACATTGATGCAAAAATTCTCAACAAAATACTTGCAAATAGAAACTAGCAACATATAGAAACAATTATATATCACGATCAAGTGTTTTTATTTCTGGTATGCAAGAGTGTTTCAATATAAGACAATAAAATTAGCATAATACACCACATTAACAAACCGAAAGGAACAAAGCACGTGATCATCTTGACAGATGAGGAAAGGCATTTGTCAAAATCCAGCATCGTTTTTTGATAAAAACATTTCAAAAGATAGATATATAAATAAAGTCCCTCAACATATTAAAGGACATATATCAAAATCCCCCAGCCAACATTGTACTCAATGAGGAGAAGATGAAAGCTTTCTTTGTAAGATCAGGAACAAGACAAGGATGCCTGGTGCCACCACTGTTAACATTGTGCTAGAAATTCTGGGTAAAGCAATTAGGGAAGAAAAAAATAAATAGATAGCATCTAAATTGGAAAAGAGAAAGTAAAACACTCACTCTTCACAGATGACATGATTCTATATTTAGAAAATCCCAAAATAACTACAAAAACCTGTTAAAGCTAATAAAGGAGTTCAGGAAAGTGGCAGGATACAAGATCAACATACAAACTAATTAGGAAAATGCATATTGTTACTATAATGAGATATTTCTACACAACTGTCAGAATAGTTAAAAGTTAAAAAGTTAAATGTAGCAATTCCTGAAAAGGAGATGGATTAAATAGAAGTCTCCTTCTTTATGAGTGGGAATTTAAAATGATAAAATTACTCTGAGATAAGTGTTGACATTAAATCAAACAGCTAAATACATACTTCCCGAAAGACTCAGCTAAACAATCCTGGGCATTTATTCCAAATAAATTAAAAGAATGCCCAAATAAAAATCTTTGCATAATTCGCTGTATTAGAAACCATGCAGGTGTCCCCAAACCTAGTTTTTCTCCCTAGTTTTGGTTTTTAGAACGCTGGTGATAAACTAAGCCTGATTTATTATATGATCATCCTGTATGGGAAAAGATTGTAACTTTGGGTATCTTTGGTCAACCTTAAGAGATATAGCAGGGGGACAGGTGTGGCTTGGGTGGTTGGGCATTCATCTCCCATATGGAGGGACCTGGGTTGGACCCCTGGGACCTCCTGTTAAAAAGAAAAAAAGGAAAATATAGAAGGCACATGGGCCACCAGGACCCAGGTGGGGTGCACCACCAGGCCCCATGAGCAGGTGAGCCAACAGGCCCCATCCACAGGTAAGCTGCCAGGCCCTGTCCATGGGTGAGCTGCCAGGTCCCATGAGCCATGGAGCAAGATGATAATGTAACAGAAGAGTGACACACAGGAGAGACAAGACAAGATGCACCAAGAAAAAAGAGGAACTAAGTTGGTGCAGGCGGTAGTAGAACACCTCTACTTCCACATCAGAGGTTCCAAGGATTGAATCCCAGTGAGGACAGGAGGAGAAGGAGGAGAAGAGAGGGAAGAAAACAGAAACAGAGAGTTCCCCAGGGAATGGACACAGAAACAGTAAAAACTGTGGGGGAGGGTAAAATGGATATAAATAAATAAATAAATAAATAAATCCTTTAAAAAATGTATAGGGGAGGAAGATTCGGACTATAGTTAGTAGTAATACTTTGACAATGCTCTTTCATGATTTGCTAACAAATGTCTTTGAATATCTTTTTACAAGTTTCCCATACATATACATTTTTTAATGCTTTTTCATGTCTTTTGTTCAATTTTTATTTAGATTTTTTTGTTTTCTCACTGCTGTGTTTTAAAGCCCTTTAAATATTCTAGACATGAGTTCTTTGTCAGTTATGTGGTTTGCAAAAATTTTCTCCCTACTGTTAACTTATCATTTCATAATGCAATGAGATGATGCAATGAGATGACACACAATATGATACATTGAAATGATGCTACAGAATGATGCAATGAATAGATACAAGAAAGAAACACAATGAGAGAAACAACAATTGGGACCAGATGTGGCTTAAGCCATTGGGCATCTCCCTCTCACATGGGAGGTCCCTCATCGATTCCTGGTGCCACCTAAAAAGAAGATGAGCATACAACACAACAAATAGACAAAAGAAAGCAGACAGTGAGTGCAAACAACAATGGGGAAGGGGGAAGAAATACATAACTCAATTAAATAAATCTTTAAATATATATATTTTTTTCTTTTCACAGACCTAAGTCTTAAAGTTTTCTCCCCTGTTTTCTTCCAAAAGTTTTATAATTTTATATTTTAGCTTATATATGTGATCAATGTTTAGTTTATTTTTGTATACATTGTGAGGTTTAGGTTCTCCTCCCACCCCCATGGGTGCCTAATTGTTTCAGCATTATAATCTGTTGGAAAGGTCATCATTCCTTCATTGCTTTTGCACTTTGTCAAAAATAATTTGGGATTTTCTGTGAGGTATGTATTCTGTTCCATTTATCTATTTCTCTGTCCCTTTTCCTGTACCATATTATCTTAATTACTATTGATATATATTTGTAGAAAATTTATCTTCCCTGTGTTTCTCAGTGTTTCTGTAATTGCCTTAGCATTCTGAGTAATAGAAATATATAAACTATAACAAAATACAAAGCTGTTTGGGAACAGTAGTGTAGAGACAGATGGTGAAGAAATGGTGTTAAAAGCTGTGAAATTGGGGGGAGAACCTCACAGACTTATTACTCCAAGCATATGAAGAGTAGGTATGTGAGGGATGGCAGTGTGTCCATGGGTATTTTTTATGGCCACAAATATAGTGCATGACTTAGAGTATTTAGATGGTCAGTTGCTTACAAGATCCAAGTTTCTCAAGGAAAAATAAAGATAGTTTACTTTCATTATTCATTTAGTTTTGTTTATGCTTTTATTACATTGAAGAAGTGCTCCTCTATTCTTATTTTCCTGAAATGTGTTAGGATTTGTGAAATGATTTTTTTCTGCAAAATGATATGCTTATATGATACTTCTTTACCTTCTTAACAAGATTACATTGATTGATGCTTGAATATTAAACCAGTGTTGAATGAATCCCACTTGGTTGTGTTGTAAAATTATATTTGTACACTGCTGAACTTGATGAACTAATATTTTGTTTGGGTTTTTCTTTCTAAATCCATGAAAAATATTGGTGTAGTATTCCCTTTGGTATTATGTTCATCTGGTCTTTGAATCAGGTTAGTATTGATCTCATAATGTATGTTGGGAAGTATTCCTTGCTCTTTCTGCAGACAGTGAGTAGAATTGTTATTAATTTTTCTTTAAAAAATTAGTAAATTATTCAGTAAAGCAACTGGCCCCTGAGATTTCTTTTCCTGGAGAGTTTTAACTACTAATTCAATTTCTGTAGTGATATAGGAATATATTGATTATTTAATTTTGTTTGGCATTTAGTAGTTTATAGTTTCAAGGAATTTTTCTATTTCTTCTAAGGTGTTGCATTTATAGGTGTAAAGCTGTTCCTATTATTTTTTTGTCTTCCTTTTAATAATTTAACACAGACATCTTTTAGTTTTGCTTCTCTGGAAAACCCAGACTGATACAGATCTTGATACCAAAAATGTTTCTAAAAGATCAGAATTTTAAGGATAAATTTTCCGAAATGGTTCTGGGGATTTTGAAATTGATTCTCTAATTGAATTAGACTTAAAGGATCTAATGAGTCTATTTCCAATCATAAAAAAGGCACTGAGTGTCCATGATCATTGTTATGATCTGGCAATAAAGATAAGCAAAGTATCACCACTTGACACTCATAAGGAATGATCTATAAAAGCCAAGGTTCTGGGTGGCTGGGTATTTGATACCTTAGATGATTTTTCTTAAGCTAATGAGTATAATGAGATTGGCTAGTTGTCTTAAATATGCTAAATGAATTACCGAAATAAAAGGGATCCTCAAATTCCCAGGTTAAGTGGCACATAAATGACAAGAAAGATTCTGTGTGTGCCTTAAAAGAAGGCTTTATCTCTTTTAGCCATAATATTGAGATACATGAAAACCAAATGCAGGGTTTCATCATACAAGTAGGAGAATGACAATACAAATTGAATTCCCAAATTTGCAGTGTATCTGTTGTTAAAATGAATGCATTGGGAAGAAATGGGATTCTTGTCATTGAAATTGGTACATATGACAAATGATGAAGTTGTTGAAATTGAACCTCTAAATTCTCCTGAGTCTTCTTTTGCCATGGAAAGCAGTTCTTCAATATCCATCTGAGAAGTTTAGCCCTGCTTTGCCTGATGAAACAAAACTCTAATGGAGGAAGTTGTTTTGAAAGACACTGCTAATTTTCCTCAGCACCAACCCCACCACCTCTCTTTACTTATGAACTTTAAACTAGACTAAAGAGCAGGCAGACCACAAACATGAGGTACAAAGTCTAACACATGAGGATGTGTGCTATATTCCAAAATATTGCAAGATTTTTAAACTTTACATAGAAAACAAATCAGGGAAATATTCCTTCTACAACTATCCCACACCCTTACTATCAATTCCCACACATTATTCCCTGATTACTGTAATGTGAGAATGCTATTAAGGGTGAGGGAAAATAATGGCATTATATAAATTAGTATAAATCTGAGCTGATTAATAAGTAGAAATTCTGGTTGCAAATTTATAGTTCAAGGAGTTAAAAGGGAACTTAATTGTTTGATTATGTCGATGGCCTGAAAAATGGACCAAAAGTTGGCCTAAAATAAATGAAGTTGAGTTTCCAGAATTGCATTGATATTATGTAGAACAAAGAATCCAAAGGGAAATGGAGATTAGAATTTTATCTTGGATTACCAGGCAAGACCAGCTAATCCACCCAAGGACTTTACAGAAGAAACATCTTTCACCATGACTTTAATACTTTTAATACTATTTTTATTTTATTTTTTAAAGATACTTAGATTACATAAATGTTACATGAAAATGTAGGGGATTCCCATATGTCCCACTCCTTACCACTCCCACACTTTCCCATATTAACATCCTTCATTAGTGTGGTACATTTGTTTCAATTGATGAACACATACTAGAGCATTGCCACTAAGTCTGGATTATAGTTTACACTACAGTTTAAATTCTTTTCCACACAATTTTTTAAGTTATGACAAGATATATAATGGTGTGTAACTGTCATTACAATGTCACTCAGGATAATTCCAATGTCCCAAAAATGTCCCTATAATACATCTCTTTGGCCCTCTCCGTCCCCTTAGAAAAGATATCCATCACATATAAGAAAGTGCAATAAGATTAAACACAGATTTCTCACCTGAATTCATGGAGGAGAGACGCCAGTGGTATGACATAGCTAAGGTGCTAAATGAAAATGACTGCCAGACAAAAATTCTGTCTGCAACAAAGCTGGCATGCAAAAATGAGGGAGAGTTCAAAATATTAGGAAATAATTGTCTACAAAATATCTGCCCTTCAAAAAATACTAAAGGACTGCTGCAGGTTGAAAGGGGAAAAAAAGAGAGAAAAGGTTGAAAGAGAATGTAGAAAGGAAGATTATTAAAAAGAATAATGAAAAAGCTAAAAAGAGAAAAAAAAACACAAAGTATGACATACATAATCCTAAAGAAAAAAGTGGTTAATATAGGTATTGCATTGATAGAAATATAGACTGAAAATTAATGGATTAAACTTTCCAATCAAAGGACACAGTTTGGGAGAATAGATAAGAATATAAGACCCATCTATACGCTGTCATTAAGAAATTCAATTAGATATAGCAATGCCAGGAGGTTGCAAGTGTGAGGTTGGAAAACAATTTTATATGCAAATAATAACCAAAATATGGTGGGAGTAGCTAAACTAATATCAGACAAAATTGACTTTAAATGCAAAACTATTGTAAGAGACCAAGAAACACAATATATATTAATAAAAGATGTAATTTATCAGGAAGAAAGAAAAATCATAAATATTTATGCAACTAACAAGTATTCCCCAGAATACTTGAGACAAATAATGGGGGGAAAAAAGCTAGAAATAGATGTCACTACAATTATAGTTAGGAACGTTAAGACATTATCACCGTTAGACAGAAGATCTCAAAAGGAGGTTAATAAAGAACCTGAGCTGTTGAATAATACATTAGAGGATCTAGACCTAATGGACATATACAGAACATTATATGCAAATACAGAAGGATATACATTCTTCTAGAGTATACATAGATCATTCTCCAGGATAGACCACATGCTAGGTCCCTGAACAAGTCTCAATGAATCTAGAAAGTGTGAAATTATACAAACAAATTTCTCTAACCACAACAAAATGAAGTTGGAAATTAGTAAGGGTCAGAGAATCAGAATAAGAACAAATATATGAAGTTAAACAGCATATACTTAAACAATCAGTGGATCAAGAAGGAACTTGTGAAGGAAATAAATAACAAATTTGAAATAAATGTAAATCCTATGGAATACTAAAATAGTATTGAGTGAATAATTTATAGCCCTAAAAACTTATATTAAAAAAGAAAACAGTTAAATCAATGACCTAACTGGACACATGGAGTAACTAGAAAAAAGAACAAAAAACTAATCCCAAAGTGAGGAGAAAGAAGAAAACAAAAAATATTAGAGCATTACTAAATGAAATTGAGGATGAAAAATATTAGAAAATTTAACAAAACTAAAATCTGGTTCTTTGAGAAGATTAATCAAAATGAGAAAGCATTAGTTAGACTAACAAAGGAAAAAAAAGATGCAAATCAATAAAAAATGAGAGAGAGGATATCACCACTGATCCCACAGAAACAAAGAATATCATAAGATATTACTAAATTAAATTGTATGTCAACAAATGGATAACTTAGAAGAAATGGACAAACACAGAAATACATAAGAGACTTATATTGACAGAAGAAGAAATTAATGAACTCAACAGACAAATAACAAGTAGCAAGACTGAATAAGTTATTAAAAACTTCCCAACCAAGAAAATCCCAGGATGAAATGGCTGCACAGGTGAATTCTAACAATCATTCCAGAAAGAACTAACAAAACCTGCTCAAACTCTTCCAAAAATAGAAATGGAGGAAACATTATCTAACTCATTCTATGATGCTAACGTCACCCTAATACCAAAGCTACAGAAAGACACTACAAGAAAAGAAAAGTACAGAGAACTCTCTCTAATGAACATAAATCCTGAAATCCTTAACAGATTCTTTGCTATCATATTCATCAACACATCAAATGAATTATACACCAGGATCAAGTGGGTTTCATCCCTGATATGCAAGGATGGTTCAACATAAGAAAATCAATCAATATATTATGGGACATTAACAAAACAAAACAAAAAAATCACATGATCATCTATATTGATGCAGAAAAAGCAGTGGACAAGATAAAGCATTCTTCCTTGATAAAAAAAAAAAAAAACACTGAAAAGATAGGAATAGAACAAAAGCACTTTTTTTGAAAAAGTGTATGTATGAAAAACTCACAACTAAATCATACTCAATGGTGAAATGCTAAAATTTAAATTTTGGAAAAAGACAAGGATGACCACTTTCACTGCTCTTATTTAACTTTATGTTAGAGTACTAGCTTGAACACTTAAGCAAGAAAAAGCAAGAAAATTCATCCAAATTGGAAAGGAAGAAGTAAAAATTTCACTATTTGTAGATGACATGATCCTATGCTAAGGAAGTTCTGAAAAATCTACAACAAAGCTTCTGGAGAATATAAACGACTTCAGTAAAGTGGAAGGATATAAGACCAACATGCACAATTCATTACTATTTCTGTACACTAACAATGAGCAATCTGAAGAGTAAATCAATAAAAATTCCATTGACAGTAGGAACTAAAAGAATCAAATATCCATGAGTAAACTTAAATGTGTAAATGACTTTTATACAGACATCTACACAACATAATCAATATCTCCTTTTTGGAATTCATAAACAATATCAAACTGCCACAGGTAGAATTGATTGGAAAGTTCATGCCATTAAATTCAATTTTATTACTGTAAAGACATTCCTTAATTCATCCAATTTGTCCTTTGATTCTCTGTTGTCACATTATTCTATTTTCTGTCTTTTTACACTTTAATTTACCCTTCCTGATAATCTTCACATCTACACTCTTCTCCACATATTTCACCCTTGTTTTTTTTTTTTCCTTTCAGGCTGCTGCGTTTCCTTAGCATCACCTCTAATTCTGGCCTTTTGTTAGCAAATTGAACAACCACACAGAGCTAGAATACTGAAAACAGGTTTACAGCAGAAAGAAAGGGAGAAGATTTTGAGTCAAGGCCCATAGGGGCAAAATCCATGATAAGGTGCAAGGGTGTACTTGTGCCATGGATGGGCATGACAGTTGTGCAGTGATGCTATTTGGTTGGAAGGTGCTGGTTTGGGAGGCAGGTAGCATAAAAAGTAAAGAAGACCTAAATAAATGGAAAAATATCCCATGTTCATGGATTAGTTGACTTACTATTGTTATGATGACAATTTCAATGCAAACCACTATCAAAACCCCAGCTTGTTATTTTTTGCATAAATTGACAAACTAATCCTAAAATTGATCTGGAAATTCATGGGACCCAAAATAGCCAAACAATTTGAAAAAGAAGAACAAAGTAGAAAGACTCATGTCCCGATTTCAAAAATTAATCAATACTACAGTAATAAGGACAGTATGGTGTAAGCATAAACATAGACATATAGTTCAATGGAATAGAATTGAGAGTCCAGAAGTAAACCTTCACATTTACAGCTAATTCATCTTCCATAAGGCTTCCAAGAAAATTCAATGGAAGAAAGTGTCTTTCAACACTGGTGCTGGGACAGCTAGATAACCACATGCAAAAGAGTGAAGTTGGACTGCTTCTTACACCATACCCAAAATTAACTTAAAATAGATATAGTCCTAAATAAGTTAAAATTATAAAATTCTTAGATGAAACTATGGAGGAAAATCTTTATGACCTTGGGTTTGACAATTGTATCTTACCTATGACACCAAAAGCATAAGTGACAAAATTAAATAAGAGTTAAATTGAACATCCTAAAAATTTAAAACTTTGTTGCTTCAAATAAGGGACAATAACAAGAAAGTGAAAGAAGCACCCCATAGAGTAGGGGAAAATATTTGCAAATCATAGCTGATAAAAGACTTGGATATAGAATATACAGAAAATTCATATTTTCAATAATAAAAAACAAATAACCCAATTAAAAATGGGCAAGAATCAATATATATATTTCTACAAAGAAAATATACAAGTGTTCAATAAATACACAAAAAGATATTAGCCAAAAGGAAATCAAAACATCAATGAAATATCAATCCTACTAGGATGTGTATAATTTTTTAAAAGAAGTTTCTCTTATGAATATTTATGCAAAAATCTCAACAAAATACTGGCAAATCAAGAAATGAAAAGAAAAAGCAAATAAACAGAAATACTGGCAAATCATCTCTGACAGCACATTAAAAGAATTATACACCATGACCAAGTAGGTTTTATCATAAGTATGCAATGGTGGTTCAACATAAGAAAATCAATTAATGTAGTACACCACATTTATAAAAATGATTGATGAAGAAAAGACAATTGACAGAAAACCAACATAATTTCTTGATCAATACACTTAGAAAAATAGGAACAGAAGTTTTAGTTTTCTAGGCTGTCTAAAGCAGATGCTATAAAATGGGTTGACTTTTTCTTTTTTTAGGAGGTACTGGGTATTGAACCAGGGACCGTGTACACGTGAAATGCACACTCAACCACTGAGCTACACCTACTCCACGAAATGGGCTGAATCTTAAAAATGTGACTTTAATCCCTTAAAGTTTGAGGCCATGAGAATGTCCCAATAACGACATCAACAATGTGATATTTTCTTCTTAGAGACTGGCTGAAAGCAAGCGTTGGGTCCTCTACCACATGGGAAGTGAAATAGCAGCAATCATTGATTTCTCCTTTCTCTTCTGAGTTTTATTGCTTTCAGCTTATTGCTTATATGACTTTTATCCTCATCTGAGTTTTGTTCTTTTATTAAGTAAACCAGTAACAAGATTAAGAAACCCCCTGAATGAGGTGGGCCAGATATTAAAATGCTACTCAACAAAAGATCCTACTTACAATGGGTCCACAACCACAGAAGTGGATTTACTTTAGGAAAATGATTTTCTGTGGTACATGCAATTTCAAACCAACACAGAAGAAAAATTCCTCAACATCTAAAGGGCATATATGAAAAACTCACAGTTTACTTCATATACAATGGTGAAATGATGAAAGCTTTCCCTCTAAGATCAGGAACAAAAAAAGATACCTACTGTCACCATTGTTATTCAGTATTATACTAGAAATTCTATCCACAGCAGTTAGGCAAGTAAAAGAAATAAAAGGCTCCAATTTGGAAAAGAAGAAATAAAATTGTCACTATTTGCAGATGACATGATCCTATATATAGAAAGTCCAGAGAGATCTACATCATGGTTGCTAGAGCTAATAAATGAATTCATCAAAGTTTCAGAGTAAAATATCAAATTGGGAGCAACCCAGCTGTCCATTAATGGATGAGAAGATAAACAAAATGTGGCATATACATATAATGGAATGAAGTATTGACATATGCAACAACATGGATGAATCTCAAAGACCTTATGTTGAGTGAAGTAAGCCGGTCAATATTGGACAAATACTGCATCATCTCACTGATATGATCTAAGTTTATTGTGCAGACTCACAGAGGTAGATTCTGGAAGACAGGTTACCAGGAGGTAGAAAGGCAGTAGAGAGTGGTGAGTCAAGGCTCTATCTTGGCAGGTTCTATGCTAAGGTGGATAGGGGAGGTTTGGCAGTGGATGGGGATGATGGTGGTCCAACAATGTGATTGGGGTTGATGATACTGGAGTGTGAGTGTGAGCAGGGCTGGGGGGTAGGATAGTCTAGCCATAGAGGTGTGGGGAGGGTTGGAGAAAGAACAGGTGAACTATGTGTAGGTTGAGGACTATGGTTGAGAATACAATTGTGGGGCTGTTCTTTTGGCAAGTATGACAGGGGAGGGTCAAAGGTGCAGGGTGTCAGTAGTGGGGGAGTGTGTGGGGAAGGGTGCCCCTGTGGCATGACTTTGTCAAATATGAATGTGTTCATGTGGTCATGGTGTTATCTCAGTGGGTGGAGACCGACACAGTAACAAGAAAATATTAAATTCAAACCTTGGGGAGTCCTCTATGTCATCTAATAAAGTGGGAAGGGTCTCTAGAGTAGATAGACAGTGCCTAATAACATAAAACAGACAAATATTTCAAATATTTGTGCTTATGAACCTTATTCTTGTAAAATTAAAATTTATCCTAAGAATATCTATTGCCTAAGAGTTACCACTGGAAAACCTCCTTATTACACAAATGTGGCCTCTGTCTAAGCCAAACTTATCAAATTAACTCACTACCTTGCTCGCTTCATGGGACATGATTCCTGGGGATGAGCCTTCTTGGCCCTGAGAGATTATTACCAATTGCCAACCAGTGACGCATTTGGAAAAAAACCTTGACCAAAAGGGAGAAACATTAAATACAAAGGAGTTTTTATGTCTAAGAGATTCCAAAGTGAGATGAAGTTTGTTCCAGAGTTTACCTCATGCACATCTCAGGCAGATCTCACTAACTGCTGCAGTAAACAAAGCTTCAAACAAGGTGCTCCTGAGGGATTTAGAGACATCTGGGCACTATATGCAAGTTGGACAACCCTAGGAAATCAGCACCCCTATGGTGGGCTAAAACTTGGAATATATGATAACCTATTTCCCCACTCGTACAGAGTTAGGCTCATTTATAATTTCCCAGTATATGATTTTTCTATACCTTATATTTGAACCTATAATTAGCCCTATACTCATTAAATATATGTTCCAGAGACTTATATCTTCAGTCTGTTCATATTCTGGTTGAATCCTGAATCTCAGTATAGTTGCAGCCAACACTTACTCTCCAGTATATTGAACTCACCCAGGAAAACACACACAAAAAATGGTGGTATACATACCCCATCCCAAATTTAAAGGGTATCTACAACTCAAACCAAAACAGTTCTTTCCATCTAACCCATAAGATCTAAGTCCCCTCTCAATCTGAATCAGGGCAGGCATTGCCATCCCCAAATCCTGAAGAATGAGGAATGAACAAGCATAAGGATGGAATGTGACCATGGACCATAGTATACTTATTATTATTGTAGTAATGGAAGAGCTTGTAACACTGATATAAAGATAATTGCTACCAGAGGTTATGAGGGGGGAAGGAGGGAAGAATAGGTGGAACACAAGCCTTTTTTAGTGCATTGGAATTGTTCTGCACAATATTGCAATGATGGATACAGATCATTATACACTTTGTCAAAACATATAAAATTGTATGGTGCAAAGTATAAACCATAATGCATACTAAAGACCATGGTTAGTAGCAAAGCTTCAGTATTTTTTCATCAATAGTAAAATATGTACCAAACTCATGTAAGATGTTATTAACAGGGGAAATGTGAGAGGCGGAGGGTATGGGGTAAATGAGAATCCCCTATATTTTTGATGTAATATTTTTTGTAATTTAAAACTTTAAAAATAAAGTTTAAAAAATAGAAAAAAAAACACAATTACATATCATTTCATATGAACTATAATGGCTACTATTAAAAAATGAAAATCACATGTATTGGAGAGGATATGGGGAAATAGGAACACTCATTTTTTGCTGGTGAGAATGTAAAATGGTGCAGTTGCTGTTGAAGTTTGGCAGTTCCTCAGAGAGCTCATTATAAAAGTGCCATAAGATCCAGTAATCCTGCTACTGGGTATAAACCCAGAAGTATGGAAAGCAGAGTCTGCAACAGATATTTGCACACTAATGTTCAAAGCAGTATTATTCACAATTGCCAAAAGATGGAAGCAACTGAAGTGTCCATCAACAGATGAATAGATTAAATGTGATATATATATAAAATGGAATCTTTTCATTAAAGAGAAATGAAGTCCTGATTCATATGACAATATGGATGAACCCTGTGTACATTTTTGTTGAGTGAAATAAGTCAGCCACAAAAGGAAAATACTGCACAATCTTTCTGATATGAGCTAATTATAATAAGCAACCAAACAAGCAAAATTGTTTAATATAAGACCAGGTACTATACTGGGGTTAGAGAATGAGGAGGAGTTGGTGCTTAACTTGTACAGGATTTGTATATAGGATGATTGCAAAGGTTTGGAAATGGATGGTGGTGATGCTAGCACATTATTGTGAGTGTAATTAAGAACACTGAATTACATTTGTGCATATGATTAAAAGGGGAAATGTTGGGACATATATGTTACTAGACTAAAATTTAGAGGTAAAATATAAGGTTGAGCAACACAGTGAACCTTATTGTAGATGATGGACTACAGTTCATAGTACAAGTATAAGAATATTCTCTCAGGTATATAACAAATGTACAGCACTAATACTAGGTGTTAATAAAAGGGTGGTATATGGGGAAAAGTACACCTAATGTAAACTATGGACTATAGTCAATAGTATTGTTTCAATAATTTTTCATCAATTGTAACAAATACCTCCTTTTTAGTTCTTTTATTTTTAAAGAAGCTTTAGATTACATAAATGTTACATTAAAAATATAGGGGATCCTCATATCGCCACCCCCTCCCATTCCCATTCTTCCCCACATTAGCAACATCTCTCATTAGTTGTGGTACATTTGTTACAATTGGTGAACACATACTGAAGCATTGATACTAACCATGTACTATAGTTTACATTATAGTTTACGCTCTGCCCCATACTATTTTATACGTTATGTCAAAATTCATAATGGCCTGAATTCATCATTGCCATATCATGCAGGACAATTACAATGTCCCAAAAATGCATCCATGTTACACCTCTTCTTCCCTCTCCCTCAGAACCTCTGTGGCCACTGCCTTTACATCAATGATAAAAGTTCTTCCATTTTTAGAATAGTAATAAGTCAATAATAGAATAATAATAAATCTACTTTAGTCCATTGTACATTCCCCAATCTTGAGGATTTGGGGATGGTGATGTCCACTCTGTTTCTGATTGAGAAGGGGCTTAGAACCCATGGGGCAGGTGGATGGACCTACTTTGCTTGCAGTTGCAGAAACTCTCCGTTCATTTTGATGAGCGTTGTACATCATCATCTCATTGTTAGTTGTCCTAGGTGACTCCAATGAACTGGAGAGTATGTGTTGCAACTCTGCTGAAATTCAAGACTTAACTGGCACATGAAAAGACCAAAGAGTTAAGCCTCTGGGACATATATTTAACATGCATAGTGGTAATTATAGGTTCAAATAAAATGACAGAAGAGTCATGTGTAGGGAAACTATAAATGAGTCTAATTTTGTTACACTGGGGAGCATAAATTCCAAAGTAAGGCTGACTGACAGGGAGCTGAACTCCTAAGCTTGTCTGCCCTTTAAAGAGCAGACAATTATAAAAAAAGACTGTGGTAGTTTCTGTCTTTTGTGGATGCCAGAAAGTTATGTTCTTAAATTGGTCCATTCCTGTGGGGTCAGAACCCTTTAATTGAATTGGGTTCAGTTGAGGGACATTTGATTGGATTGCTTCAGTTAGGTGTAGCTCAGGGTGGGTCTTTAGTACTTCACCTGGAGTCTTTTATAAATGGGAAACAGAAAGCTACAGAGACAGAGACAAAAGCTGCAGAAACAGAAAGAAACACTCAGAATCTGACAAAGAAGGCCCTGGGAGCTAGAAGATTAAATCAATGGAACATAGAAGCAGAGAGGAGCCACTGAGGCCAGAAAATGAAAGCAATGAGGCCTGCAGGTGAGCTAAGAGATGAGCAGAAACCACCACGTGCCTGATCACCAAAGTTGCAGCTTGGGGAGAAATCATCTCCTGATAATGCCTTGATTTAAACACTTTCACATCCCTGGAACTGTAAACTTAAAAGTTAATAAATCCCATTGTAAAAACACACACATTTGTGGTATATTGCCTTGCCAGCCTTTGGAAAACTAAAACAAGTGCTGTCCTCAATTGTAAAAATATTCCACAGCAATTCAATGTGTTGCTGGATGGGTGATTTATGGGGGTCCTGTATTTTATGCATGATTGTTCTATATATCCATAAATTCTCTAGTAAAAGAATTACAAAAAAACTTAAGGATTTTAAGCTGAATTTCTGGTTGTGGACAAATATAATCAAGACAGAATTAAATAATCCATTTTAAAACTATATAAAATTTGTATTATCTTTGTTAAGCAATTAATTTTTAGCCTCATTAAATATCTTTGATATAATAGATCATCACTAATATCTTATTGAAATCAGTACTATATGAGTTTAAACATTTAAACAAATATGTTTCATGCAGGGTTGCTAAACCTTCTACATGTAGGAATTTCCTTTATCTGACCACATGAGGCCTATAATTTCATCAAAATTCAACAGAATACCAAAGACTCTTATATTTAATATACAATCCTATAAGTATGAATCAGAAAACTTGCTTGATATATTACTCATGAAACTGTGACTTTCACTCCTGATATAAGTAACCTTCCATCTGACTCACTATGTATGTATATATGTAAATATTTCAAGTCTAACAGAAATGTCAGTGAAAAAGTTCTTTACGTTATGGTAGGTAAAAAGTAAATTCAATCCTATATAACTACTTCTAAAGTATTATTTAAGAAAATATAAACAATACTAAAATGATTTGTATTAACTGTTATGTAAATTCCAACTGTTTTGTGTGTTGATTTTCCTTTAATAGTAATACCCTCTGTTTTAACCTATGTCCACAAAATTTCATGTATTTTCCAAGAATATGGCAAAAAAGTGTTTTAAAATAAAAATTATGAATAAATAGAGACAATATAAAGAATTGAAAAACAACAGTGACAAGAAAAAACTCACTCTTGAGTTATTATATATTCTTAACCTCAATGTGTAGGGAAAGGGCACTTGGGGCATTCCTCTATTGAATATGATTGTGTTTTTATGGTCATGGGCTGTTGTCTTGGTGGATCAAGATGCACAGAAAAACCAATGGAATATTGAATTCCCATCCTGGGCAGTCCAGCTACATTCTCTAATAGAGTGGTATGAATATCTAGAGTACATGCTCAATGCCTAGCAAAGAAGGAAAGATCAATACACCAGGCCCATGATATTGACATTTGTACTTATGAACCTTGTTCTGTGAAATTGAAATTTAGCCTAGTAATAAATATTGACTAAGAGTTACCTCCTGGAAACCTCCTTGGTGCTCAAATGTAGACTCTCTCTAAGCCAAACTCAACATATAAATTCACAACTTTCCCGCTGACATGGGACATGACTCCCAGGGATGAGCCTCCCTGACACCAAGGGATTATTACCCAGTGCCAACTAGCTATGCATTTGAAAAAAGATGTAGAACAAAAGGGGAAAATATTAAATACAAATGAGTTTTTCTGTCTAAGATATTTCAAAGTGAGTCAAGAGTTTATTGCAGTAGTTATGCTTATGCACATTTAATGAGGATCTCATTGATTGCCACAGTAAACAGTGCCTCAAGCAGAGGTGCTCCTGAGGGCTTTAGAGGTATCTAGACACTTTAGGCAGAGCAGACTACCCCAGAAAATTGGCACCCTATTAGTGGGCCTCATCTTGTTATATATGATAACCTATGTCCTCAATGTATCAGAATTAGATTCATTTATTATTTTCTTACACATTGTTCTTCTGCCCAATTTATTTGAAACTATGATTAGCATTATAGCCATTAAATATATGTCCCAGACACTTATATCTTCCAGCTCTTCATATGCTGGCTGAGTCCTGAATCTCAATAGAGTTGCAGCCAACACTTACTCTCAAGTTCATCAGACTCACCCAAGACAACTAACAAAAGGACAATGATGAATGAAGACCATATAAAAAAGAGAGAACATATACATCTTCAAGCAAGACAGTTCCATACATCTGCCCCATGGGATCTAAGTCCCCTCTCAATGGAAAGCAGAGTGGGCATCACAATCCTAAAGTCCTCAACATCAAGGAATGAACATACATAAGGAGGGAATGCAAGTATGGACAAAAGTAGGCTTATTATTCTACTAATGGAAGAACTTATAATATTGATATAAAGAGAGTGATCACCAGAGGTTCTGAGGGTAAAGAGAGAGAAGAAATAGTGTAACACAGGGTTTTTTGGGGACATTGGAATTGTTCTGCATGGTATTGCAATGACAGATAAAAGTCATTATACATTTTGTCAAAATGTCCAATTCCACTTTACACTGCACCATAAAATTGTGAGGTGCATAGTGTAAGCCATAATATAAACTATAGAACATGGTTAGTAGCAGTGCTTCAATATGATTTCAACAATTGTAACAAATGTACTAAACTAATAAAAAGAATTTTTTGATGGAAGAAATTGTGGGAAGAGGAGAGAGTGGAGTATATAAGAATTCCTTATATTTTTATTTAATATTTATGTAATCTAAACTACTTTTAAACATAAGAAAAAATGTGAGAATGAAAAGTTATTATTATGTAATTAGAAATGGATATTTGATGAAATCTTCTTTGAGTGCATTTTGATATTAAATGCATACTCTTAGTTATGTGTTGCAAAAATCCTCTCCATTTTCTGATAATTTACCTTGAAATACAATTAGTTTTAAAAATATCAAGATTGATCTAAGGAATTTACAACATGCTTCTTTCTAGTCACATATTTTGCTTAAATATATTCTTAATCATGTTCTTATTAATTACTCTAAGCACTTTCCAAACAACATAATATAAACAACAAATAAAATATTATGTGCATGTTACATAGAGGTAAAATATAACAAAAACTTCAAAAGCATACTACTTATATATAATTAAAAAATGGCAGAAATTTGAAAAAACATTATTTGCAGATACAGATACCAACAATCATTTTAGGTAGACAATATTTCTTATATATTATACAAGTTTTAGTAGGCTAAAATTGATATATGTATGAGTTTGATTGTAAAATTGATCGATAAAATTTATAGGAGTTGGGGAAGATGACATCGGTTTAGGTGGGCACTCACTGTCTCTCTTGCAGAGGATGGCTGACTGGGGACAGGATCCTGCCCAAGTGGGCTATTCTGGGAGCCCATGGAGTGAGAGCCTTTGGGACATCGATCTGGAGGGAGCTGGACAGGGAGGTGGATTGCTCAAGATAAAACTGTGAGGTTTTCCCTAGCTGGAAATTGTGGATGTGGACAGATAAACCCCACCCTCAGGGTAAGCCCCGACTCCCATCGGCAACCTGGTGAGAAGGAGCATTCTCCAAGAGTGTGAGGGTTCTGGCAGAAGGTGCAGAGGGGTTTCCTTTATGTGGGTTTGGTTGCCTGGATCACTTGGAGCTTTGTGGAGCACACCAGCCTACTTGAAGTGGCACTAGGCTGAAGTGAGAGGCAAATCTGCTGAGGAAGCCTGATTTACCTAGCTGTCCTGGGATATGGAGAGTTGGCTTAGGAGAGGGTGGAATCAGCCAATTTTATAGTTGCATGCTGAGGACTATCAGAGTTTAAGCTCCCCTGGGGGGGGTCAGCAGTGGGAAGTATTTGATAAGTTTCCATGAGACTGTTTGGGGTCACCTGGGGGGAAGGGGTGATCTAGAAGAGTCTTGCAAATCATTTTGGTGCAGTGAACTTGATTGTCTGGACCCCCTTATAGCTTTGGGGAGCACATCAGCCAGCTTGAAGTGGCACCAGACTGAGTGGAGAGGTGACTCAGCTGAGGAAGCATGATTTACCTATCTGGCCTGGGATACAGAAGCTTGGCTTGAGAAAGGGCAGCATCAGCCAATTTAATAGTTCTGCACTGAGGACAATCAGAATTTCAACTCCGCTAAGGGAGGCAGGCAGTGGGTAGTACTTAATAAGTTTCCATAAGCCTATTTAGGGTCTGCTTGGTGAAGGGGGTGGTCTAAAAGAGGCTTGTAAAACATTTCAGTGCAGTGAACTCAATCATCAGGGTCCCATTTGAATTTCAAAAGGGAACTCAACCTGACCAGAAGAGGGGAGGAGGGATCTGTCCATACAGCCTGCTGAATCCTGTTGCCACAGGAGAGTAAAACCTTCACAGGGTAAAGTAACTAAATAGCTTTCTGAAGAGCTAACTCACCGAATTAGTAGGTTAGCTCAGTGGAGGAATTTCTGTCTTGATTACATGAGGACTTTAGATAAATTCTGGGCTCCTCTAAGACTAGTGACCCACTGGGATATCTAAAATCCAGCTGATAATATAGGACATGGAAAACATACACATTATTATTGTACTAACTTCTTTTGGGTCCCTTATTTCACCAAAAAAAAAAAAAAAAAAAAAAAAAAAAAAAAAAAAAAAAAAAAAAAAAAAAAGGCTACTTGAAAACAAAATTAACTTAGTTTACTTGCTAAAATCTGCCTCAAAACCTGCAGAGAGAAACCTGCAGGGTAATTGATTGATGAACACAGGCAGACTGAGAAGGTCCACAAGGGTTGAAGAAGGAACACTGTCCTTAGCTTTGTTTGACCGTTTGCTTGTGTGTTTGTTTGTTTCTTTCTTGCTTTTCTTTCCTCTTTCTTCCCCCCACTTTTTTTTTAATTAGGCACTGTGCTTCTTCTTCCTTGATTTCCCATTTTCTGTGTATATTGATCTAGTCTACCAATGCTATCTCTTCTCTTTTCTTCATCTTTCTATCTTCTGCTTTCTGTTGTGGTTCTTACATTCCACCTTTTTTCATTAGTCTTCAACTTCACTGGTTTCGATTTCAATCTTGTCTATTTGGTTTTTTTTTTTTTAATTAACTTTTTCCTTTCAGCCCTTTCTTTACTCTTTCTCTCACTACTCAACATTCTTGCCTTTTAAATCATTCTGTGTATTTTTCTCTATTTGTTTTCCCATTCCATTGTAGGTATTCCACTTTTTTTTCCTATTACTCTATACTGCCTACATGAGTTAAATATTCATTTTACTAAGCCTTATATGGCCCCTCTTCTAATTTTAATATTATTACTATTATACTTTTTCCTTTCTTACCTCTTTTGATTCTCTGGCCCTAGTCTTTTTCCTTCAAGGGAACATAGAACACAGCAAGGAAATAGAACAAGAAGAGCAAAGTGTCAAAGAGAAAACTTAACACACACACAGCACCACCAGCTAAATAAGACTCTAGAGCAGAGAGAGAAGCTAATCAACTGAATAAACCCAACAAGATAAAATGATGACTGGAGAACAACCAAAAATTACAAACCATACTGAGAAACAGGAAGACTTGGACCAGTCCAATGAACAAACTAAAAATCAGGAAGAGATGCACAACATGAAAAAACTAATAAAAGCTGTCCAAACAAACATAATGGACCAACTTAATGAAGAGAAGGAAGAGATTAAGGATATTAAGAAGACACTGGGAGAACATACTGAAGAAATTGTAAACATTCATAAAAAGCTAACGGATATGATGGGGATGAATGGCACAATCCAAGAAATAAAAAAGATGCTGGAACCACATAAAAGCAGATTTGAACAGGCAGAAGAAAGAATTAGTGATGTGGAAGACAGTACTTCTGAAATCAAACAGATAGTAGAACAGATAGATAAAAGATAGGAAAAAATCTAGGAGGGACTTAGAGATTTAACTGACAACAAAAAAAATGCACAAACATATGCATTATAGGCATCCCCGAAGGAGAAGAGAAGGGAAAGGGAACAGAAGGAGTGTTGAAGGAAATAATGGTTGAAAACATCCCAACCCTATTGAGTGAGATGGATGTACATGTCAAGGAAGCACAGCGCACTCCAGACAGTATAAATTACAATATGCCTAATCCAAGATATATACTTGTCAAAATGCCCAATGCTCAAGACAAAGGAAAATACTCAAGGCAGCAAGAGAAAAGAGATCTGTCACATTCAAGGGAAGCACAATAAGATTAAGTGCTGATTTCTCATCTGAAACCATGGAGGCTAGAAACTGTGGCATGACATAGTCAAGGAAATAAAAGAAAAAAACTTCCAGCTACAAATTCTCTATCCAGCAAAGATGGCATTCAAAAATGATGGAGATAATTGTATTCTGTTGTAGACATGTTGTGATTTAAGCAATGGATGAAATTACAACACTGAGTTGGAGCCAGTGGCGACTGGATGCTTTTGGGGTAGGGAGGGGAAGAGCTTTTTCAGGACTTGGGAATTATCCTGAGTGACATTGCAATGACAGATATAGTCCATTTTACATCAGCATATAACATGCAGAACTGTGTGGGAGAGAGTGTGGTCTACAATATGAACTATGGTCCATGCTTAGTGGCAAAGCCCCAGTATGTGTATATCCATTGCAGGTGATGAGCCACACTAATGAAAGATGTTTGTTTGGGATGTTATGGGAGGTGTGGGAGGTGGGGAACATGGGAATCCCTGTAATTTTTGTGTAACATTTATGTAATCTAAGTATCTTTTAAAATATAAAAATGAATCAATAAAGCAAAGTGACACTTTGTAAAAAAAATGATGAGAGTTCAAAATATAGACAGATAAAAAGAAATTAAGAGAGTATACCAATAAGAAACCTGCACTTCAAAAATTACTAAAGGAAGTTCTACAGGTTGAAAGGAAAAAACAAGAGAGACAGAGAGTTGGAGGAGAGTAAAAGAATCACTAAAAAGACAAAAAGAGAAATGTAAACAACATATGACATACATAAACACAAATAATATATGGCTGATGTAAGAAATTCATTGAAAGTAATAATATTGAATGTTAATGATTAACTCACCAGTCAAGAGACACAGATAGGCAGAATGGATAAGGAAATATCATCCATTTATATGTTGTCTACAAGAAACCCCCCTTAGACCCAGTGATTTAAGGAGGCTGAAAGTGAATAGCTGGAAAACAATTTTACAAGCAAACAATAACCCAAAAAGGGCAGGAGTAGTATCCTAATATTGGACAAAATAGACTTTAAATGCAAAACTATTGTAAGAGACAAAAATGGGCACTATATATTAGTAAAAGGGATAACATTTCAAGAAGAAAGAACAATCATAAACATTTATGCACCTAATCAGGGCACCTCAATATACATTAGGCAAACACTGGAAAAACTAAGTGGAGACATAAATGCCTCTGCAAAAGCAAAGGAAAAAATAGATAAATGGGATCTCCTCAAAATTAAAAACACTTGCACCTCAAAGGCTGTTATCAAGAAAATAAAAAGTTAGCCTACCCAATGGGAGAAAATAATTGGAACCCATATATCTGATAGGAGCCTAATATTGTGCATATAAAAAGAAATCCTATACCTCAAAAATAAAAAGACAAACAACCCATTTAATAAATGGGCAAGTGACCTGAAAAGACACTTCTCCAAGAAAGAAATACAAATGGCTTAAAAGCACATGAAAAAATGCTCGATATCACTAGCTATTAGGGAGATGCAAATCAACACTACAATGAGATACCATCTTACAGCCATTAGAATTGCAGCTATTAAAAAAACAGCAGACTATAAGTGTTGGAGAGATGTGGAGGAATGGGAACACTCATCCACTGCTGGTGGGAGTGTGGAATGGTTCAGCCACTGTGGAGGACAGTTTGGTGGTTCCTCAAAAAACTAACTATAGATCCTTTCTATGATCCAGTGATTCCACTGCTGGGTATATACCCAGAAGAATTGAAAGCAAAGACACAAACATATATACACACCAATGTTCATAGCGGCATTGTTCACTATTGCTAAAAGTTGGAATCAATCCAGGTGCCCACCAACAGATGAATTGATAAACAAAATGTGGTACATACATACAATGGAATATTATTCAGCTGTGAGAAGGAATAAATTACTAACACATGGGATAACATGGATAAATCTTCACAATCTTATGTTGAGTGAAGCAAGCCAGGCATTGAAGGATGAACAGTACCTGACCTCCCTGATATGAATTGAGGAAATTGAGCAGTCTCAGAGAGCTATTTTCTGAAAGATAAGTTTACAAGAAAGAGAAAGAGAAGAGAAATTTGTGAGCCATCACCCATACAGGCATAATCTATGGTAAAGTGATATAGTGCATTTGCATATTGAAGGCTTAGGACAGGTGGGTAGTGATATTATTGGGCTTGGTGATGCAGAGTTGACAGGTGGGTAGATTGGGAAGGGTGGGTTATAACACCCAGGATACTGGGGGGAGAGATGGGAGAGGGACCATGTGAAAACTTGGGATTTGTGGTTATGAGGTTGAAAGTACAGAGGTGGGAATGCATTTATGGCAATATGACAAGAAGTGTCACTGGTTTAGGGTGTTGTTTGTGGGGAATTCGGGACAGGGAGCACCTGGGGCAGGCTTCTAGGGAGTTTGTGAGTGCTCATCCTTTCATAATGTGTTGTATCAATGGGTGGAGACCCACATAACGAAGGGGAAGGAGATGGACTCCCATCTTTGGCAGAATTCATTCATTCAGAAATAGACAGGCAGCGGTCTCTCAAGAGCAAAGGTGGCTCCTAATAGGGGAGGACAAACCAGTGTGTCAAGACTTCTTGTTGCATGTAACTATGAATCTTGTCATCCAATGAGTCAAGCCAGGGTGTCATCGTGGGTCCTGGGGGGATGAGGAGGCAGAAACAGAATATATCAAATAGGGGGTATTTAGTGGTGAGTGGAAATGTATTTCATTACAATACAGTTATAGACACAGGACATGGTAAATATCATCAAGATTTATAAAAGTGTACAGTCTAAAATGTAAACCATACTGTAAACCATTGATAATGTTTAGTAGCTATGTTTCACTATGTGTATATCAGTAATAACAATGCTACCATCCACATACAAAAAAGGTTTTAATATGGGGTGAGGAAAGGGGTAGGAGGTTGGGTATGTGAGAGTCTCTTGTATTCAATGTGACTTTGCTGTGACCTAAAACTTCTTCGAAAACAAAATGAAAAATAGTGCGAGAGTGGGGAGTGAGAGCAGGAAGGTGCCATGATACAGACTGGACAGCAGATATTGCAGTGATAAAAAACAAAATATCAAAAAAAAAAAAAGGCAAAAAAATTTTA
>JAQZBX010021790.1:0-32027 GCA_029593785.1 Cabassous unicinctus
ATAGTACCAAGTGAAAATTCCCTATCTTCTTCAAACCTTTTATTTTATTTTTCAATTTCCTCAAAGAGAATTAATGTTTCTGTAGATGGCCCAAACTTCCTAATGAGCTGTTCAACAATTTTTGGGGAATGCCCATGGTTTTAAAAAAAATTTACAAAGAGGCTCTATTCCATTTGCTCAGTATTGTCTTTTATATCTGGACTCAAATTTTCAGAGTCAGAATAAAAATCAGATAGGTCAATGATTATACTTCTGGCTCATGTCTTAGCATCACATGAAAGCTCCCCATCATGAATATTTTTAAAATAAAACTTTTTGATATGTCTTTCTTTGGATTCAGAAAATCTCCTTTCATTACAAATTCTCTCTTTGGATAGAGCTGCTTCATCTGATGTTAGGATTTGTTATTGGAACAAAAGGTACATTTGGTGAACTAGAAAAGACTGTATCCTTTTGTATTGTAAGCTCAGAAACTGGAGTCCCTGCTACATTTCTTACACTTTCCTGCAAAACAGTCTGGAAATATTCAGTCCTGTGGCAGTATCCTGTGTAAACTGTTTGTTTAAAATCCCAAATTTCAATAGCATCATCATCTCCTGTTCCAAACAGACGGCCCTTACTTTGTGTGAGTGTCAAAAGTTCTTTTTTTTTTTTAAGAAGTGGGCAAAATCAGCACATTCATTGTATAATTGTCTGTGGGCTTCAAACAATTGTTTAAATTCCCTTTTCAGCTCTGATTCTTTTACCCTGCTGGATAGGTTGTCATGATTCTGAAAAAGATTTGCAAACTGCAGAATGTGACTCCTAGTCATGACCACAGCCTCAGTACTCTCTCTAATGCTAAGAAGGCCAGTGTCCAAATTGCATAGGTCAGCACTGGTATCCTGGACCAATCTCTTCAGAAACTGGCTCTGTGCCCCAACAAAAATGCAGTGCATGATCTTGGGGTAACATTCTCTTTCTTCTAGCTCATGTACAAAGATTTCTTTATTGTATTCCTTGGCACTGTTCGCAGCCTCCTGAGCCCTGATGAAGTGGAGACAGAAGTGTCTGGGCAGTTGTCCCCTTTGCAAGCATGGAGTGTGGCCAGGTCCATGCCAATAGGTCCTAGATGAGGCTGTGCATCAGCTCCAGCAGCTCAGACTTCTCACCAGTGCAATGAACTCATCCATCACTATCCTGGCTACCACGGCAATCACAGCCTCCTGGGGCTGTGATGGCAATGACCCTCAGTGTACAGTCACTACACCCAAGCCCATCAAATGAGGACATTCTGTTGCCCATCACACCACCCTAACCACCAGCTAAACACAGTTTGGATTAGACCACCTGCACAGGCAGTAGTAGCATGGAACCTCTGATCTTCTTCACCACATGCACAAGGGGCTGGCCCTGCCACCCATGTATCCTTTCTCTTAATTCAGTTTTTACTCTGTTACTGCAGTGTTTTAATTGTTTTCTGGAGCCTTGAGAAAATTACTTCTGAAAATTCTTGCTAGTTATTCAAAGTTTCATTGGTCAGAGATAGGACCCTTGAGCATCTCAATCCACCATCTTGCTCAGGGAGAGGGAAAGAATTCCCTAAGTTGAAACCTGTAGGATGTTGTAGCTGTTGGCCAATTTAATGTACTTAATGATTCAAAAAATGTAATTGGATCATGCTTGTAAACTGATCTGTCAATCTGGGCATGATTAAGTTATGATTAGGGTGTTGACATGCCACATCAGTAGGGCATGGAGCCCCACCCCTTAGTGGGTGGGGGAATAGAATATAAAAGGCAAGGCAAAGGAGAGAGGAAGCAGTTTTTGAGAAGCAGTTTTGATGTTGGAGAGAAGGCCCCAGAAGGGGAGAAGCAAGCCATTCACCTGATCCTTTACAGCTGACCTTATGGAGGAAACAGAAGCTAAGGCCAGAGAGAAACTCAGCCACAGGAAGAGAGGAACCCAAGAATCCAGGACCCAGGCAAATGTTGGCAGCTGTCTTGCTCCAACACATGGCAATGGACTTTGGTGAGAGAAGAAACTTACACTTTCTGGCCTTGTAACTGTGGAATTATACCCCAAATAAATATCCTTTATAAATACCAAACCATTTTTGGTATTTCACATTAGCACCCCTTTGGCTGACTAATACAGAATTTTGTACCGAGGAGTGGGGAAGTGCTTTTGCATACACCAAAATTTGGAAGGGTTTTATAAATGGGCAAGGGGTATTTTTAGGAGGAATTCTGAAATGCATGATGGAAAAGGCCTAGATCACTTTGAATAGACTGTTGATAATAATATGGGTGCTAAAGAGACTTTTTATGATGCCTTAGAAGTAAATGATGAAACTATTATTGGAAACTGGAGGAAAAGCAATCCATGTTTTAAAGTTGTGGAGAACTTAGCATGATTAACTCTTGCTGTTATAAAGAAGACAGAATTTGAAAATGGCTAACCGAAGCATTTAGCTGAAGAACGTTCCAAGGTAAACTCAGAGAATGTGGCTTGGCTTCTCCTTGCAGCTTATAGCAAAATACTAGATGAGTGAAATACACTAAGGACTGAACTTTTGGGCACAAAGAACACAGAAACCGATTCCAGGCCTTCCAAGTTTCTGGAAATCAGATTCCCAGATAAAAATGCCCTACTTGAAGACTTTACTAAACTTGGAACTTGCAACTCAGAATTGAACATGCAGCTGTCTCAGAAAGACTTGTGGATAGTCTTGCTGTCTGAGGGCTTGGAACCCTGCTTCCTGCATGCTAAACCAACAAAGTTTTTAAGAGAACTGTATGAACAAAACCACTGTCAACTTGGACAAAAGAGGACATGGAAAAGAGAGATTGAAGGAGAATTGGCTTTAAGAAGAAAACTGCAGAAGCAGAGATCTGGATTTAAGACATCTCTTTGGGCCAAGAGTGTAGCCCCAACCATATGTACAGAGAGGGTGTTTTCCCCAGCAGTTGAAGAGGGTGGATGTCCCCACCCAATATTCTTTGAGTCTTTTGCCACCCCAGGGTGCAGAGTGAGTAGAGCACATTCCTCAATGATTAGGGCAGTTAAGGTGAACACCCCAGAGGTCTGAGAGGGGTGTACCTGTCTCCCATGAATTAGAGAAAGCCAGGTGGTCAACCCACTGCTCTGAGTTGGTTGAACCAATTGCCAAATTAAGGGAAGGCCAGGTGGTCAACTCGTTGTTCTGAGAGGCTTCAATCTGTATGACAAAGGTTAGGGAAAATGTTGTTTTCACCTCACTGCACTAGGGAGGCTAAGACTCTAACCCAAAGATTGGGTAAGTTGTGGAAATCACCCCAACACTCTTCGAGGGTGAGGTCTGGAGCTTTGTCAACACACAGATTCATAATGAGGGTGGAACCAGAAAGTGGCCATTGGGCAAGACTGTGGAAAGGGTGGGTCTCCCTGTAACCCCAAGGAGAAGAAACCATCATCTTAAGAATGACTCTCAGACTTTGAAATTGAAAGAAGGATGCCCTGCAGTTTTACTGAACTGTAAAGGATCCATGACTCATGTTTAACATACCAATTTCTCCTTATGATATTGAAAATGTTTATCCTTTGTCTTTCCATTTGTGTATTGGAAGCAGTTAAATGGTTTTGTAAGTTTCAGAGGTCTATAGCAGATAGAACTTTGCCTCAAGATGAACTGTATTTCTTTAAAATGATTATGACATGATTTTGTAGTTGAATTGTTACTGATTTAAGGTTTTTTGAATATTGTAATGTATTTTTGGAATTCAGAAGGTGGAGTGTAGCCATTGGCCAGTTTGATGTAATTATGAATTCCAAAAATATAATTGGATCATGCTTGTAAACTGATTTGTTAATCTGGGCATGATTAAGTAATGATTAGGGTGTTGACTGGGCCATGTCAGTGGGGTGTTGAACCCCACCCCTTGGTGGGTGGGGGAATTGAATATAAAAGACAAGGCAAAGGACAGAGGAAGCAGTTTTTGAGAAGCAGTTTTGATTTTGGAAAGAAAGCTCCAGGAGGAGAGAAGTGAGCCATTCACCTGATCCTCTACAGCTGATCTTATGGAGGAAACAGAAGCTAAGCCTGGAGAGAAACTCAGCTACAGGAAGAGAGGAACCCAAGAAGCCTGAACCCTTGTACTCATCAGCAGCTGTCTTGCTCCAACATGTGGCAATGGACTTTGGTGAGAGAAGAAATTTACACTTTCTGGCCTTGTAACTGTGGACTTCTACCCCAAATAAATACCATTTATAATGGCCAACCCATTTTTGGTATTTCACATTAGCACCCCTTTGGCTGACTAATAGAGATGCATATTACTTTGTTGGAAAAATATATGCCTAAACTTAGCTAAGACTGAAAAATGGTGAATGAACAGGCTCTTAGCTTTAAATTACTTGGTATATAAGAGATATAGTCTTATATTTGTAGAGGAAGTAATAGAGTGTCTACAATTCTACTGAAAAATTAGAATTTCCTTCCCAGAAGAGCATATTTTGCTGAAGGTTTCAGTTCTGAAGGAAGAGTAAGAGTACAGTATACAATTGTGTGCATGTGAGTGATGGAGATGGGAGTGGAGTCTCTTATCCTGATAGGCATAAGAGACTCCTATCAGGAAATGCCTGTAGCAGGACCTTGTTTCAGGAAGATGAAAAAATAAGTAGAGAAAATAAAATCTCATTGTTCCTGAATTTTACAGGACCCTTAGGAAATTCAAGTGCAGCTTGGCAATGGAGTCTGGGGTGGGGAGAGAACATGCAGACCATCAGAATCATTGTGGAGTGTCAGTGTTTATCCAAGACCAATAAAAATTTGTAGCAAACTTTGAAGAAGTTGAAGAAGTAAGACACTATGATTAGAACTGTCCAGTCTTTGGAGATGGACTATGAAGATCCAAAAGAGAAGGCTAAGAAGAAGACAAAGGCAGGACAAGGCAGATGTGGGTAGATGACTTAGGAAGCTATCGAAAGAGCTCAGATGGACATGATTTTAATATGAACTTGGATGGTTCCTGGAAAAGAAAGTATGAATTAAACTTGCTAAGCTATCCTTGATGAGTGATGGTAGAAGATGAAGGGATCATAATGCTAGTTACTGTAACTAGTTATTGAGGAGCTTAAACTTCATATAGAATTAATCTAAAATGAGTGTAATCTAATGATCTATTACTGGAGTGAGCTCTTGAGCTTAATTTTCAGTCTGTAACACTTATCATTGATTTCTATGTTTCAAAGAGACTGGATGGGCATCTGAAACATAGAAATAGCCTGAGAAAAGAGTCTTCTTTCAAAGAGAAAAGAGTTTTCAGTTAAAGATGGGTTTGTATATTTGGTGAGAAGATGATAAGTATGAAAGTGATCAGGAGCTCACAGAATAACTTGTGTTAAGGCCCATAAAGTATTTAACCCCTACTGTAAGTATGAATAATTCTAGGTGGTCAGACAGAAGTTCAGACAATTTAAGTTGTTTATCACTCAAATTATCAAATAAATCTCATCCCTCACAAAAAGATATTGTAAAAGTTCCCAATAAAACATTGTCATTTTTCAACAGTTGAATTTTCCAGTATCTATTCTGAACTCATGGATGAAACTTTCTCTTATTGGAATGGATTTAGCCTAAACTCACTTATACCATTCAGACTTTTGTCCAACTTCCACCTCCCAGGAATGCAGTACTTAATAAAATTTATCAGATATGATATCAAATGTGGAAACAGTAAAATCTGGATAGTAGTGATACATTTATTTTGCATACAGAAAACTCAGAAATGGTAAGAATAACATGCAGGATTAGATTCTCTTTAAAAGTTTTTATAAGTTTTTATATCTTTCTGCTTTTAAAAAAGAAACATTGTGTTTCATTTTAATTTGGAAGAAAATTTAAAACACAAGAGACTGAAAATAAATAATTGTTAAAATTTGTACTATGTATTTAACTCTCCTTTTAGAAAAGATATAAAACATCTTGGATTTAGATGAACTCATATTCTTACTCAGAGAAAATATACTTAATGCTCAGTAAAATATCTATTTTCATTTGAATATATAGGTATTCATAGTTTAATATTTATATAGTAGTTTATATTAATTGACATGTTATGTAGTATTAATATCATATACACTGTATATTGGCACATTATTTTTCTTAAACATTCTCTTTTTTAGAATAGGGTGAAGATAATAGTGACTTGGAATATTTTTATAGAAATATTTTTTAAAAATATTTTAAAAGATGCTTAGGTTACATAAATGCTACACAAAAATTACAGGGGTTCCCATGTTCCCCAACTCCCCCACCTCACACAACATCCCACATAAACATCTCTCTTAGTGTGGCACATCAACTGCAATGGATATACACATTCTGGGGCTTTGCCACTAAGCATGGACCATAGTTCACATTGTAGACCACACTCTCTCTCACACAGTTCTGCATGTTATATGCTGATATAAAATGGCCCATATCCATCATTATAATGGCACTCAGGATAATTACCAAGTCCTGAAAAAGCCCCTGTATTACAACTGCTTTTCCCTCTCCCTGCCCCACAGTGTCCATGGTCCACTGGCTCCACATCAATGTTGTAATTTCTTCCATTGCTTGAATCACAATATGTCTACAACAAAATACCAGTAAGTCTGCTCTAGTCCATAGCTCTTCCCCCAGTCCTGAGGAGAAAGGGACGGTGATGTCCACTCCACCTGCAAGTGAGAGGGGACTTATATCCCATGGGTAACATGGATGAAATTATCCTGCCTGCAGCTGCAGAAACTCTGGTCTGTAATATTCCTTTCTTGTGGTATCTTTGTTTTGTTTTGATATTAGGGAAATGTTGGCATCATAGAATGAGTTAGGCAATATTCCTTCTAGTTAAATTTTTTGGAAGAGCTTAAGCAGGATTGGTGTTAGCTCTTTCCAGAATGTTTGGTGGAATTCAGCTGTGAAGCCATCTGGTCCTGGAATCTTCTTAGTTGGGAGGTTTTTGATGACTGAGTCTATCTCTTTACTTTAAATTGGTCTGTTGAGTTCATCAACTTCTTCTTTCATCAATGAAGGCTTTTTTTGAGTTTCTAGAAATTTGTCCATTTCCTCTACATTTTCATTCTTCTTGGCATATAATTTTTCAAAGTATCCTCTTATGCTACTCTATTTCTGTGGGGTCAGTAGTGATATCCACTTGCTCATTCCTTATTTTGCATATTTGCATCTGGTCTCCCTTTTTCTTTCTTATTCTGGCTAAGGGTTTATCAATTTTATTGATCTTCTCAAAGAACCAGTTTTTGGTTTTGGGTATTTTTTCCAGTGCTTTCTTATTCTCTACTTCATTTAGTTAAGGTCTAATCTTTGTTATTTCCTTCCTTCTACTTCCTTTAGATTTCCTTTAGTTTGCTGTTGTTTTTCCATTTCCTCCAAGTGTTCCCCTGTATTTCAACTGCCCCTCCCTTCCCTGCCCCAAAAATGTCCAGTGGCCACCGGCTCCACCTCACTGTTACAATTTCTTCCATTGTTTGAATCACAATATGTCTACAACAGAACACCACCAAGTCTACTCTAGTCGATAGCTCCTCTCCCAATCCTGAGGAGTTTGGGATGGTGATGTCCACTCCACCTCCAAGTGAGAGAGGGCTTATATCCCATGGATACAGTGGATGGGACTATCCTGCCTGCAGCTGCAGAACCTCTCCATTCCTTGGGATGGCTGTTGCCCATAGTAGCCTCCTCACCAGGAGACTTGGATGAGTCCATTGAGCTGTAGGGTAGGAGTTGCTGCTCCACAGAGTTTCCAGGCACAGCTGGCACATAGGTAGGCCAGAAACTCCAGTCTCTGGAAGTACACCCAAAAACTCCAGCCTCACATATAGGTTTGAATAGAAGGGACTGATGGACCATGTGCAGGGAGGATTCATTAGAGTCCAACTCTGTCACTCTCAGGAGAACAGATTCAAAAGAAGAGCCCACTAAAAAGGCATCAATCTCTGGGGCTATCCCCACTTACATAGGGCCTGGGTGTCTCCAGAGCCCTCAGGAGCCCCTCTGTGTGCTAGTGCTGTGATATCCACTTTGGTGTTTTATGAGATCCTACTGAGGTATGCATAAGCATTACCTCTGGGATGACCTTTGAAGTCTCTCAGCCACATGAAGTCATTTCTCTTTACCTTTTCCCCGATTTATTCAAGATCTTTTTCCAACTGTGTTGTCAGTTGGCACTTGGTAGTAATCCTTCGTTGCTAGGGAGGCTCATCCCCAGGAGTCATGTCCCACTTTGCGGGGGGGGGGAGGTATTGCATTCATATGCTGAGTTTGGCTTAGAGAGAGGCCACATTTGTGCAACAAGGAGGCTGTCAGGTGGCAAAACTTAGGCACCCCTTAACAGTAAGCTAAGTTTCACTTACAAGAGCAAAGACTCATAAGGCTAGTCCTCAATAACAAGAGCCCATCAGTAGGCCATCCTCTGATGGCCTCTGCACTCAGGGGACTGTTGCTGTTCCCTTGGAGAATGTGGCAGAGCTCTCCAGGCTGGGAATTCAGATTCCCTCATTTATTGAGTGATTGTCTACCCTCTGTGACCATGCCCCATCCCTTGATCATTTGAACAATTTTATATATCTTTCATGTATATTAAGATGAACTTACTCCCATGAACCCCCCATCCCAGACAGCCCCCACCAATGAACCTATGCAGACCCCATTGTTACCCTTCTGTGATCAAAACCTTCCTTGAACATGAAGCCCATATAATAATGAAATATAGTTAATAGGAAAAAGAAATAATAATGATAAGCTCAAATGCAATAGGTAAGTACAAGGAAACTCAGAAGAAAAAATAAAAGAAACTAACCTAAATATAAAATATAATGAGCAGTTTGGGACATTCAAAAAAATGGTGAAAAATTCTTTTTTTTAAAAAAAATTCTTTTTTCCTTTTATCACTGTATTATCGGATGTCCAGTGTACCATGACACCTTCCCCCTCTCATTCCCCAGTGTCTCCCAAATTTTGATGTAATTTTCAAAGAAATTTTGGTTACAGCATAGTCACACATGGAATACTAGAGGATCCCACATACCCAACCTCCCTCCCCCTTCCGCACCCCATAATAAAACCTTTTTATAATGGATGTTAGCATTGCTATAACTGTTATACAGATAGTAAAGTATAGCAACTAAACATTGTCAATGGTTTACAGTAGAGTGTACAATTTAGACTGTACAGTTTAATAATTTTTGATGATATTTACCATGTCCTTTGTCCATTACTTTAAGGTAATGAAAACCATTTCCCATGACCACTAAGTACCCCATTTGATCTTAACTGTTCCTTCCACCCCATCTCCCTGTGGCATATGACACTCCGCAGTCTTGACTCATAGAATGACAAGATTCATAGTTACATGCCCTGGGTATTCCAACCTGCCCTTCCTAATCTATCCACCTGTCAACCCTTCACCACCAAACTCAGTAATATCACTACACAGCTGTCCTATCCTTCAATATGCAACATTACTCTATCCCTTTACCATAGATTATTTCCATATGGGTGATGGCTCACAGCCTACTCTTCTCTTTCAGTGCCTTGTTAACCTATCTTTCAGAGAATGGACCTAAGAGACTGCTCTCTTTCCTCAGTTCAAGTCAGTGAGGTCATACTGTTCATCCTTCAAATCCTGGCTTGCTTCACTCAACATAATGTCTTCAAGATTCATCCATGTTATTCCATGTGTTAGTACTTTATTCCTTGTTACAACTGAGCAATATTCCATTGTATGTATGTACCACATTTTGCTTATCGATTCTTCTGTTGATGGGCACCGGGGCAGATTCCAACTTTTGGCAAGGGTGAACAAAACCACTATGAAATTTGGTGTGCATGTATCTGTTCGTGTCTTTGTTTTCATTTCTTCTGGGTATATACCCAACAGTGGAATCTCTGGATCCTACGGAAGATCTATTGTTACTTTTCTGAGGAACTGCCAAACTGTCCTCCACAGTGGCTGGACAATTCCACAATCCCACCAGCAGTGGGTGAGTGTTCCTATTCCTCCACATTATCTGCAACACTTAGAGTCTGCTGTTTTTAATAGCTGCCATTCTGATGGGTGTAAGATGGTATCTCATTGTTAAACTCACACTCTCTGTACACATGGGTTAGGCTCCTCTCTTTGCCCAAGGATATGTTTTAATCCCAGTTCTCTACATCCATGGTTTTCTTCTTAAAGCTGTTTCTCCTTCAATCTTTCCTTTCTATGTTCTCTTTTGTCCAAGCTGACAATGGTTTTGTTCATTCAGCTCTCTCAAAACTTTGTTGGTTTAGCATGCAGGAAGCAGGGGTCCAAGCCATCAGACAGTAAGACTTTCCACAAGTCTTTCCGAGATAACTGCATATTCAATTCTGATTTACAAGTTCCAAGTTTAGTAAAATCTTCAAATAGCGCATTTTCATCTGGGAATTTGATTTCCAGAAACTTGGAAGTTCCAGAATCAATTTCTGTTTTCTTTGTGCCAAAAAGTTTAGTCCTTAGTGTATTTCACTCATCTAGTATTTTGCTATAAGCTGCAAGGAGTAGCCAAGCCACATTCTCCAAGTTTACTTTGGAAAGTTCTTCAGCTAAATGCTTTGGTTAGCCATTTTCAAATTCTGTCTTCCATATAACAGCAGGAGTTAATCTTGCTAAGTTCTCTGCAACTTTAAAACATGGATAACCTTTCCTTCAGTTTCCAATAATAGTTTCATCATTTACTTCTAAGGCATCTTAAAAAATCTCTTTAGGATCCATATTACTATCAACAGTCTCTTCAAAGTGATCTAGGCTTTTCCATCAAGCATTTCACAGTTCCTCAAAAAAAAAAAATACCCCTTACCCATTTATAAAACCATTCAAAATATGGTATATGCAAAAGCGCTTCCCCACTCCTTGGTACCAAATTCTGTATTAGTCAGCCAAAGGGGTGCTAATGTGAAATACCAAAAATGGGTTGGTTTTTATAAAGGGTATTTATTTCGGGTAGAAGTCCAGAGATAGCTGGCCATAAAGCATTAAGTTTCGTCTCTCACCAAAGTTCATTGACACATGTTGGAGCAAGACACCTTCAGATATTTGCCAGGGTTCAGGCTTCTTGTGTTCTTCTCTTCCCAAGGCTGCATTTCTCTCCAGGCTTAGCTCTTCTGATTCCTCCACAAGGTTAGCTGTAGACTATCAGGTGAACGGCTCACTTCTCTTCTTCTGGGGCCTTTTCTCCAACACCAAAACTGCTTCTCAAAAACTGCTTCAACTCTGTTCTTGCCATGCCTTTTTTATTTGATACGCCACTGAGAAAGGGGTGGGAATCAGTGCCCTACTGACATGGCCCAGTCAATGCCCTAATCATAACATAATCATTCCCAGATTAACAAATCAATTTACAAGTATGATCCAATTACATTTTTGGAATTCATAATTACATTAAATTGACCAGTGGCTACTCCTACTATAATTGTAGAGGTTATCATTTCCACATTTAGCTTTTCCAGTGTTTGCCTCACGTATTTTGAGGCAACCCGATTAGTGGCATAAGTGTTTATGATTGTTCTCTCTTCTTGAGAGATTACCCCTTTTACTAATATATAGTGTCTATCTTGGTCTCTTACAATAGGTTTGCATTTAAAGTCTATTTTGTCTGATATTAGGATAACTAATACTCCTGCCCATTTTAGACTATTGTTTGATTGTAAAATTGTTTTCCAGCCTTTTACTTTCAGCCTCCTTGAATCCCTGGGTCGACAGTGGGTTTCTTGTAGACAGCATATAGGTGGATCATATTTCCTTATCCATTCTGCCTATCTGTGTCTCTTGAATGGTAAGTTAAATCCATTAACATTTAGTGTTATTACTCATAACAAATTTCTTACTTCTACCATATTTTCTTTGGGTTAATGTATGTCATATGATGTTCTCATTTCTCTTCTTGTCTTTTTAGTTGTACTTACGCTCTCCTCCAGCTCTCTCTCCCCTGTTTTTTCCTTTCAACTTGTAGAGCTTTCTTTATTATTTCATGAAGTGCAGGTTTCTTATTGGTATACTCTCTTAATTTCTGTTTATCTGTGAATACTTTGAACTCTGCATCATTTTTGAATGCCAGTTTTGCTGGATAGACAATTTGTAGCTGGAAGTTTTTTTCTTTTATTACTTTGACTATGTCATACCACTGTCTTCTTGCCTCCATGGTTTCAGATGAGCTATCAGCTCTTAATCTTATTCTGCTTCCCTTGTATGTGATGATTCTCTTTTCTCTTGTTGCATTGAGTGTTTTATCTTTGTCTTGTGCATTGGACATTTTGACAAGTATATGTCTTGGAGTTGGCCTATTGGTATTTATACTGTTAGCGGTGTGCCGTGCTTTCTGGAAGTGTAGCTCCATCTCTATCAATAGGGTTGAGAAATTTTCAGCCATTATTTCCTTCAACACTCCTTCTGTTCCCTTTCCCTTCTCTTCTCTTTCTGGGATGCCTATAATGCATATGTTTGTGCATTTTGTGTTGTCGGTTAAATCCCTAAGTCCCTGCTGGATATTTTCTATCTTTTTATCTATCTGTTCTACTATCTGTTTGATTTCAGATGTATTGTCTTCCACATCATGAATTCTTTCTTCTGGCTGTTCAAATCTGTGATTATATGAATCCAGTGTGTTTTTGATTTCTTGGATTGTGCTATTGATCACCATCATATCCCTTATCTTTTTATGTATATTTACAGTTTCTTCACTATGTTCTCCCAGTGTCTTCTTAATATCCTTAATCTCTTCTTTCATTTCATTAAATTGGTCCATGATATATGTTTAGAAAGCTTTGCTTAGTTTTTTGATGTTCTGCATCTCTTCCTGGTTTTTAATTTGTTCATTGGACTGGTCCATGTCTTCCTCTTTCTCATTGTGGTTTGTAATTTTTTTGGCCCTCTAATCATCATTTTATCTTGATGGGTTTATTAAGTTGATTAGTTGGTGGTTCTGTTTGTGTTAAGTTTTCTCTTTGATACTTTGTTCTTCTTATTTTATTTCCTTTCTTCTTTCTATGTTCCCTTGAAGGCAAAAGATTAAGGCCAGAGGAATCAAGAGATGTGAGAAAGGAAGAAGGATAATAGTAATATTGATAAAAGTTAGAAATGGGGCCATGTAAGACTTAGTAAAATGAATATTTAACTCATGTAGGCAATGTATAGTAATAGGAAAAAAAGTGGAGTACCTACAGTAGACTGGGAAACTAAATAGAGGAAAATATGTAATGATTTAGAACACCTTAATGATGAGGAGAGATAGAAAGTGTAAAGAAAGGGCTTAAAGGAAAAAATTAATAATAATTAAAAAAGAAGAAAACAGAATAGATAGAATGTAAATTAACACCCTTAAGTTGTGGGTAGTGAAAAAAGGCGGTATGTAATAACCCCAACAGAGAGCAGAAGGCAGAACGATGAAGGAAGTAAAAGCAATAGTGTTGGTAGACAAAATCAATATAGACAGAGAATGGGAAATCACAGAAAGAGAAGCACAGCAAAGAAGAGACAAGCTAGCAACACCTAATGAAAAATGAAAAGAAAAGAAAAAAGGAAAAAGAGGGTTGGATAAAAGAGGAAAGAAAAGAAAGAGACAAGAAAGAAACAAAGAAAAACCAAACAACCACACAAGGAAGCAGTCAAACAAAGGTGAGGAAGAACAGTGTTTCTTCTTGGGCCCTTGTGGAACCTCTCAGCCTGCTTGTGGTCATCAATCAATTTTCCTACAAGGTTCTATCTGCAGGTTTTGAGGCAGATTTTAGCAATTCAGCTAAGGTAAAATTTTCTTTTTTTTATTTTTTAAAGTGACTGTCTTTTATTTTTGGTGAAATAAGGGAGCCAAAAGGCCTTTTCTAGATCATCTCATTCACTGAGAAGAACCCTAAATAGCCTCATGGAAACTAACCAACCACTTCCCAATTGGCCTCCCCAGGGAGCTGAAGGTCTGATCCTTGTCAGTGCAGAATGATAAAATTGGCTGACTCTGGCCCCTCTGGAGCCAAACTTCAGTATCAGTGGTCTGTTAGGTAAATTAGGCTGCCTCAGCAGATTCACCTCTCCCCTCAGCCTGGTGACAATTTAAGCCAGCTTATTTGCTCCCCAAGTTATGAGGGGGTTCAGGCAACTAAACCCACAGAAGAGAAACCACTCTCTACCTTCTGTCAGAGCCCTCTTACTCTCAAAGAATGCTCCCTTTCACCAGGTTGTGTGCAGGAGATGGGGTGTATCCCTAGGCAGCTAGGTAAATCCAACTTCCTCAGCTGATTTGCCACTCCCCTCAGTCCAATGTCACTTCAAACCAGGTATTTTGTTCCCCAAAGCTGCAAGGAGTTCCAGGCAGCCAAATCTACAGAAAGGAAACCCCTCTCAACCCTCCAACAGAACTCTCCCACTTTTGGAGAATGCTCCCTCTCACTGGGTTGCCAGCAGGAGTCACAGCTCAAACCAGCCTTTTTTCCTGAGTGTGGGGCTCAGCCATCTGCATTGATTTCCACAGGCAGGGGAATAACTCACAAATTTTTCCTGAGCAATCCACCTCTCTGACCAGCTCCCTCTAGATCAAAGTCCCCAAGGTTCTCACTCTGTGCACCCCCAGCACAGACCCCTCAGGCAGGATCCTGTCCCCAATCAGCTGCCCCCTGAGAGTGAGTTAGTGAGTGCCATTCTAAACTGATGCCATCTTTCTTCAAACCCGTGACTTGGAATTTGATTAGCACTAACAGCAGTCCAATGTGGGCAAGATATCTATACTTCCATATTTTTAATTTTTATTCTGGAAAACTTAAAACATGTGGAAGAGTAGAGAGATTGGTTGTATATACCAAACACAGACTAATCACATAGCAACAGGAATCGATTTGGTCAATTTTGTTTCATCAACACCATTTTCTCTTCTCACAAGCACTAAATCATTTTTATGGAATGCTCATAAATCATATGAATTCGTTGGAAATTATTTTAGAATATGAGTATAAGATAACCATTTTATAAATTATACCCACAGTACTATTATATATAAAATGTAAATAATAATTACTTTTTAAATAAAATTTTCTGTATTTCAATTTCCAAAGTAAAATAACAGACAAAAGACATCTTAAATTACAGAAACATTAATTTTAAAAACCTGTTTTTATGATTAAATAAAATAAATGTGACTGGACAGGATTTTTAAAAATAATTTCTTAATAACAGAAAAAGAATATAGTTGTAAGATATTATAAATAAAATTAGTTAATTGTAAGGTTGAGGGAAAGAGGGACATCATTGCTGAGTTCTTGATTTTTCTCTGCTGCCTTCAAATGATTTGGATGTCTCTGGTAAAGGAACAGGTTTATGTGGAAGGTGGTTGTGTTTGGATTGGGGGAGATAAATCACAAGATCGACTTTGCACATTATAAGCCAGACCCAGTGCCCTCACCAAATTGCTTCTCAAAGTCTTTCCTTCTGTCCTCCAAACAAAATAATTGCATGTGAATGTCCAGTGGACTTGTAAGTTCCACTGCTTCTAACCTTAGGTAACTCAGCTTTGAACATTAGTAAGAATAAATGAATATTTTTATTTAATCTCAAAAAATTAAAATTTCTGCTTTAATACACAATTTGATTTTGTCCTTTACTATATATACATAATTTAAAGTAGTTTAGAAAAAATAGCTTTTGAGAAAAGTAGATCTTCAGAAATAAATGGGCAGTATATTGGCTGGTCTTCCTGGGAGATAATCTCTATATCCCTGGAATTTCCCATTGTATGAATATCTTTTGCTAATCATGGTGTGTCACAGTCCACACCTGATGCTTTTGCTCACTAGAAGACTCAGGGGTCAGCAAACCTGACAGGTAGAATTATAGTGGTGGCCTGGCCACACCAGATAGATCACACATGTGATTCAGGATTTCATGCATTGAACTATATCATATCAGTCCTAGCTTCCCATACTCAAGGGTCAAGATGGGACCAGAGATTTTCAAACACATGGACTTTCAATCAGTCAATCATGCCAAAGTAAAGGTAACTGTGGTTACCTGAAGCCTGAGGCACACTAAATAGTTTATGCTAACAATGTGATTTATTGTGGAGGGATTGGCAGGGATGGAAACAAGTTCAGCTTCAAGGGAAGGCAGTCAGGTCTGACTATATGGTAAATCCAAAAATAAAACTCTGGACAAGAATGCTTTGGTGAGGGTGAGCTTCATGGTTGAGAATATTCCATGCATGTTATTACACATTATTGCTGGAAGACTGATTCAATGATTTCATTGAATCCTGGGCTTGGTCTCTGTGGAACTCTATCCTGTGAACCATTTTTTGTTGCTCATTTTAGTCTGTATTCTTTTAGTTTTATAAACCATGTCTGTGAGTTTAAGATCTTTGCCAAGTTACATGAGTCCTTCTAGCAAATCATTGGACTGAGGGCAATTGTGGAGACCCTGGAATGCCATACACAATCGACTCCCTTTTTCCAACAATGGACTTCCTTTTTTCCAACCACAGGAAGCAAAAGAACTCTAGAAGTACAACTTTTCCAAAAATTGCCAAACATTAACCTCACAGGAACCTCAAAAATCTCACAAATGTGAAGGACCCATAAAGATAGAGGAAACTGGTAAATGTGAACAATACATTTATTGGTATGAAGAAATCAATATTGGTAAGAAAAACAGTGGTATTTCTGAAGATTCCATTTTGGATTTATACATCTGCATTGGCATTGATTTCCCTATTCTCAGGAAATAGGCATTAAAAAATACATATTATATAATCGAACAGATTATTGTTAGTTAGTGAAATGAGGTACAATTTTGATATGAGGTTCAATCTGGTGACTGAAGCAATGGAAAACTATTCAATTTCTGAAAACAGAATATCCAAAAATTTAAACATGCATTCTATAATAACCTTAATATCTTGCATGAACACAATGAAGAAATAGTGCAAGATATGAGTAGACTTCCAGTTTGTTTACCCTTCATTTCCTTCATCTGTGATTATACATAAGGAAAGAGAGTTTGAAGTAGGACCAGTAGAGAAATAAGGCCAAAGTTTTTCTGTAAGAGTATCAGTGAAGATGCAAATCTGAGATCTGGTATGCATATTGCAAAATGAAACTTCTCCCAATATAATCCAGGAAAATGTCTATCCATCTGCATTTCATTCTATCCATTGTTCCATGAGAATTTGTCTGCTGCTAAATTTGCCAATATCATTTTTTTGGCAATGCTGATAGAATGGCATTTCTAGGGAAAGTGTCTTTACACACCCCCAAGGACATTCACTGTGCCTCTCACTTCTACCTGCAAGAAATGCCTGGCACAATCAAATCCTTCAGAACTTAGTATAACTGGGTGGAAAGTAAATCACCTCAGATTTTTAAGAAAGTTTCTTTTCTCCTTTCCATAGGTCAGTTTTTCTGTCTTCTGAGATAATTAGTTTGGAACGAGCAGTTTCAGTGTCCAGTAACAAATCTACCTAGAACATATTGATCATTTTCTGCATGCCAAAATATTGTGGAGGAAGAAAGCAACTCTTTTCCTTTAAGTCATGTGAAAACACTGCTGGGGTTTTTAGGTTTTCATAAGTTTTGTAGATATTGTCAATATATTTCAATAACTCCAGTTTAAATTGTACATGTTTTTTTGGAATTTCATTGAGCATATTTTTTAGTATGGCTGTATTATCTGAAGTTTGCATATTATTTTCACTTTTTCTTGAATATCCTTCTCTTCCATTATTAATCCCAAAAGAATTATATCCTGCTCCTCTCTCAGTGCCTGCATAAGTTGTTCAAGATCATTGTGTCAATCAAGCCTTTGATTTTCTACCTTCCATTTAAATTTAAATGATTTTGAGACTTGTGTTTCCAAATGTTTCTCAACATTTTCAATTTCTTTTTCAATGGCCCAATGTAGCTTTTGAGCTTCTTCCTTTGAGTAGCTGCAGCTTACTCAAGGGATATAACATGGTGATCATGGTGGTAAGAGAAGACTCTGCACTGAGGACACAACAGCTCCAGGTCTTTCCCACAGAACAAGGTCACAACCTGATTGTGTTTCATTTTTGTGTGTGCGATTTTTTTTTATTGTTCATAAAAATCAAGATGTTTCACAGTCCATACCAATATTTGTAAAATGATTTATAAATATATATGCATAGATGTGTATTTTCTTACATAAATGTTATTATATATATATATATATATATATATATATATTTTAAATGTGTTTAGATTACCTAATTATTACTCAAAAAATTACAAGGATTCCCATGTTCCCCACCTCCCACACCTCCCATAACATCCCACACCAACATTTCCTGCTATTTACTCTTCTTCTTCCTGATGGGAAGTTGCTTCAAAATTTCAGTGATTTAGCATAATTGGGTGTTCCTCTTGAAGTTCCTTTCAAGGCAGTGGTGGAGGCAGACTGGAAAGGGGAGGGCATCCTGCAGATCCTCCCAACACTGTGTGATGCAGAAGCAACAGAAGTTGTGGTCACAGTCAATGGTTACTGGGTCTCTCAGAAAATCAGGCAGATGGGGCAGCTGGTCTCTGCTAGGAGGTCAGAAAGGGAGGCTGCAAAGGCCATTGTGCACTGAAGATCCACAACTGGGGAAATTCCCTTCCAGGAAAGGGGAACAGTGAGAAGGTGATGACCCACTATCATTATTCTCCTCCTAGAAGTCGGTCCTGAGAAATCTACTGCTCCAAGAGTGCTTCTGCTTCCTGCCCTTCAATTTCAGAGAATCTTCAAGGAGGAGCCTAAGCCTCTAGTCAACTACTGATCTCCCTGTGACTTTCCTCTCTGGTATTCAGTGATCCAAACAACAGGAAGGTCAGCAATGGAATTCTCCTGGTCAGGATAGAAGAACAATTCCAAGTCAGTATATCATTGCTGTGGACTAATAACATTGATATCTTTATAAGTTTAATCAAGCATGTGTCTTTTCCTCATTTGGAGGCCACTCAGGTTAAGCAACTATTTATTTAGAAGAATATTTAACAAGAAATTTTTTACTAAAATATTGAACATAAATCTATTCAATTCCCTACTTGCCCTAACAAGAATAAAGAAATTGAGACAACAGAGTATCATGTTAGGGACAACTTAGGCATGCAATTAATAAAAACCATAAGGCAGTGAGTTCTACCAGATAATCAACTAGGATTTTTCAAGAATAACTAGAAAAGAAAAAATGAAAGAGAAGTGGAGCTTAGGGATTAAAGATGAGTTTAAAGACACACAAACCAACAAAATATAATGATTTAATTTGGTTTTAATTTCAAGCACACAATCTAAAATACATTGTACTCTTCTTCAGGAAATTAGATATCTGGTGAAATAAAATTATTATTAATTATTACACGGTGTGATTGTAATAATAAAAATGTGTATTTAAAAAAATAAGATCTAGAGTAAGGTTACTAGGAGATATGAAGAGGGATGAGAAGGGTTACTGATGCTTGATGTATGTGGAATTTTTAATTAGGTTGATTGTATATGTGTAGAAATGGACAAAGTTGATGGTAACCCTATAGTGAGTATAACTTATAATGCTAATTTATAATTGTGTCTGTTGCTGAAATGCTCAGGATTGAGGAGTGAATAATGGACTAGAGTAGACACTGGCATTTTACTATAGACTTATTGTGATTCTAGCATTAGAAGAACTTATATCATTGATGTAGAGGCAGTGGTCACTGGAGGGTCTGAGCAGGAGAGGGAAATCAGGTGTAATATGGGGGCATTTTTGGAACTTGGGAATTGTCCTGAATGACATTGCAATGACAGATACAGGCCATTAGATATCTTGCCATAACTTATAAAATTGTGTGGAAGTGAGTAAATACAATGTGAACTATAGTCCACAATACTCCAAAATATGTTCATCAATTTTAACAAATGTACCACACTGATGAAGAATATTGTTAATGTGGGTAAATATGGGTGGTGTGGGGAGCAGAGCATATGGGAAACCCCTGTATTTTTTATGTAACACTCATGTAACCTACGTATCTTTAAAAAATAATAATGTGTATTTAAAAAAATGTGTATTTAAAAAAATAGGATCTAGAGTAAGTTTACTAGGAGATATGAAGAGAGATGAGAAGGGGTACTGATGCTTGATGTATGTGGAATTTTTAATTAGGTTGATTGTATATGTGTAGAAATAGGCAAAGTTGATGGTAACACTATAGTGAGTATAACTTACAACGCTAATTTATAATTGTGACTGTGGCTGAAAGGGGTAGTCTGGGAATGTAAATGTTAATTGAAAGTAAGATAGGGGATGATCTAGGGACTGTTTAAGAGAGTGAACTGGGTGGTGAATGAGGATTGTGTTAAAAGTACAAATACAAGAATGTTCTATGAACTAGAACAAATATACATCATTATTACAAGGTGTTATGAATAAGGTGATACATGGTAAAAATACAGTTAAGGTAAGTTATGTATTATAGTTAACAGCAATATTGTAATATTCTTGCATCAGTGTCAAGGAAAGTACTATATCAATATTAAGGAACATTAAGGTGTATGGGATTTTTCCTGTTGTAGTAAGAAAAACATTCTAAAACTTACTGAGACAATGACAACATAATTCTGTAATGAAACCAAGAGTCACTGAGTGCACAATTTTGATACAGTGTATGAAACATGTGACTGTGTAACACAGTGAAGCATGTGGTTGATGGACTGTGGTTCACAATACAGTTATGAGTGTTCTCTCATGAACTATAACAAATGGACAATACTAATACAAGGTGTCAATAATAAGGTGGCTTATGGAAAAATACACCAAATATAAGCTATAGACCAGTTAACAATAATATTTTGATGATTTTCTTTCATGCTTTGTGACAAATATTCCACCACAAAGCAGTGTTGGTTGGGTGATGTATGGGAATTCTGCATATTATGCATGATTGTTTTGTAAGCTCGTGGTTCCTTAATAAAATTAAAATATAAAAAACTTCATCTGTTCATAAACATGATGTTTGATTTCTGAGATCTCAATTCCATGCTATTGTTCTATATGTCTGCCCTGGTGATATTAGCGTTATGTTTTGATTACTGTAACTTTTTAATACATTTTAAGATTGGGAAGCATGAGCCCTCCATGTTCATTCTTATTTTTCAACTGGCTTTAACTATTCAAGGACCCTTATCTTTCCATATAAATGGCTTTTCCATTTATACAAAGGCAGTTGTTGGAATTTTATTTGAGATTGCATAGAATCTATAAACTACTTTGGGAAGTATTGACATCAGAATATTTACTCTTTCAACCCATAAAAACAGAAAGTCCTTCCATTTATTTAGATCTTTTAGAATTTCTTTTAGCAATTATTTGTAGTTTTCTGGGTACAAATCCTTTATATCCTTGGTTAGATAAATTCCTTGTAACTATGAACCTTATTCTTCAACAATTGAAATTTATGGTTACCCTAGGGTTTGAGGGAAGGAAAAGGGAAAAATAGAATAGATATAACATGGGTCATTTTTAGGGCATTGGAATTGTTCTGCATGATCTTGCAATGATGGATAAAGGCCATTTAAAATTTTGCCAAAACCTATAAAAGTGTATACCATGATGTATACCACAATATAAACCATTGACAATGGTTAATAGCAATTCTTCAATATTTGTACATCAATTGTAACAAATGTACCATACTCATGTAATATGCTATTAATAGGGGAGAGTGGAAGAAGGAAAGAGTTTGCATATATGGGAAACCTGCATATTTTCTGTGTGACTTTTCTGTAACCAAAACTTCCTTGAAAATAAAGCAAAATATTTTTTAACAAACTGGGGTAGCATATGAAAGATATTGTGACTGTGCAAAAAAGATAAAAGATCTTATGGTGATGAAAGACAATTACTTTTTTAATTTTTTTTTAGTTTGTTATGTTTAATTATTGGTCTTTTATTTTATTTTATTTTATTTTGCTTTTTGGCATTGTTTTTAGAGAGGTTTATATTGCAGAATGGTCACAACTGTATTGAGAGGATCACTGGTGTGGGGTTTTGGTGATGGGGAATGTGTGGGGAGAGGTGCACATGGGATATGTCTCTATGGAAAATAAATATGTTCAAGTGATCATAGGGCATTGTCTCAGTGGGTGGAGATGCACACAATTACCAATGGAATATTGAATTCCAATCTTGGGAAGTCCTGCTGCATTCTCTAATAGAGCAGCAAGAATACCCTGAATATATGGGCAGTGACTAGCAAAGGAGGCAGACCATTATGCCAGGCCCTTGTTATTAAAAGTTGTACTTGTGAACTTTGTTCTTGTGAAATTGAAACTTAGCCTAGTATTATATATTGTCTAAGATTTACCTCCTGAAAGCCTCCTTGTTCCTCAAATGTAGCCTTTCTCCAAGCCAAACTCAGCATATAAATATACTACTTTCCCCTAGTGTGGGGCATAGTGCCCAGGGATGAGCCTCACTGGCACTGAGGGGTTATTATGAAGCACCAACTAGTAATGTTTTGGAAAAAGACATTGGCTAAAAGAGGAAAATATAAATACAAATGAATTTTATGGCTAAGAGATTTCAAAGTGAGTCAGGAGGTCATTCCAGAGGTTACATTTATGCATGTCTCAGGAGAATGTCATCAATTCCTGCACTAAACAATGTCTCAAGTACAGGCCTCCTGAGGACCCTAGAGATATCTAGACACTATACACAGGGTAGACAATCTCAGGAATTTTACACCATCAGAGGGCTTTAGCTTGGAATATATGTTTTCCAATGTAACAGAATTAGACTCATTTATAATTTTCCTACACATGGCTCTACTGTCTCTTTTATTTGAACCTATAGTTAGCACTATACTTGTTAAACAAATGTCTCTGAGACTTAAATCTTTGGTCTGTTCATATGCCAGTTGAGCCCTGATTCTCAGCAGTGTTGCCACACCTACAGTCCAGTTCATTGCACTCACCCAGGACAACTAATAAAATGATTATGATTGGACAATGGCTATCCCTAAAAAATAGGGTATCTACAACTGCAGGCAAGATTGTTCCAGCCATCTGTCCCATGAGACTTAAGCCCAGTCTATCAGAAATAGACTGGGCATCAACAGCCCAAAATTCTCAAGATTTAGGAATGGACAAACCTAAGGGGAACATGCAACCACAAACTAAAGTAGACATTATTATAGTAATGGAAGAACTTGTAATATTCACATAAATGCTGTGGCCACCAGAGGTTCTGAGGGGAGGGAGAGGGAAGAACAGCTGTAACATGGGGCATATTTGGGACCACCAATTTGTCCTGCCTGACATTGCAATGACTGATACAGTCCATTATACATTTTGTCAAAACCTATAAAATTGTGGGGCACAAAGTGTAAACTATAATGTAAACTATGGATCATGGTTAGTTTCAATGCTTCTACATGTATTCAATTGTAACAAATGTACCACACTAATGAAAGATGTTAATGGGAAAAAGTGTGGGAGGGGGATGAATTAGGGTATATGGTAATCTTCCTATATATAAATATTTTTTATTTATCCCCACTCTCTCCCAGATGGTTCTCTAGTATATCTGCTCATTGTTTGCTTACCTTCACAAGGAGGCATGTGGAACCAAACCTGGGACATCCATCCCACATGGGAGGTGAGTGCCCAATGGCCTGAGCCATGTTCACACTCCATGGGCTGTGGTGTCTGCTCATTGAGGCAGATTCTGTGTCTAGCTCATTGTGGCACATACAGCATCTAGGCTGTTGTGGTGGGTGCAGCATCTAGTTTGTTGCAGCAGGGGCAGTGTCTATTTTGTTGCAATTGTTGTGGCATCTAGCTCATTGTGGCAAACTTATGGTGTCCTGCCATGTGATCTGCATTCTTCTCAGCTCTCCAATTGCTTCCCCAACCAATTTCCCCCACTGTCTCATTTGTTCCTTGAACTGGAGAACTGCTTTCCCCATTTTAGGCATTTGCTTTTCCTATGACTGTTGCCAGGAAAGCTCTTTCCTTAGCACTTTGCATAGCTGTCTCCTTCAAATTCTTCAGAGCTAAGCCTGAAGATCACTTCCTCTCCTCACATGAAAGGAGATCTCTGTAATCACCTTATACATTATTAGTGATCACAATATTATTTTTTAAGATTTATTATTTTTTTCTTGTGTAGTTATTTTTTTAACGTTAGAGAATTTTATATTTTTACAGAAAAATTACAATAAAAAAAAGAATTCCCATATAACAACCCCTGCACCCACACATAGTTACACTTATTATTGACATCGTAGATTAGTGTGGTCCATTTTCTCCAATTGATGAACCAATATTGAATCACTACTAGTAATCAAAGTCTATAGTTTATAATACTCTTTTTAGTTCCTTCAAATCCTTGCATGGAACAATGACTATCTTTTCTGGAATTCAATTAGGGCTGCTGAAAATAATGCAAAATCAAGGTGATCATGTTTTAACATAAAGCTAGTTTTTCAGTGTATGTAAGTGTATCACATTTCAGATTGTGAAGTAAGAGCAAAGGTAACAAGATTTATTGTCCTCTTCCATCTGAAATGTATAAATACTCAACTCTCAAACAGCACAGAGTATCTCCTCTCCTCTCCTAGTGGGGCATGTAGAGTAACCACTTAACTCTGTCCTGAGCAGGTGGCCATGCTTGGAGACTGGCCATGATTGAATATTTTCCTCTGAACTTTTGACCATTTTTCTAAGTAATAAACTGTTCATTTACTAAAAGATTTTTTGTGACTGAGCTTGTATTCCCAAGAAGCACTATAGAGCTACTTGCCCCCACTGATTTTAGGGCTGCAAGCAGAGTACCTTGCAAATTATGGAATGGAATTGGTTGACTTTTTGGCAATTACATTCACCATTCTTTCATCCTTTTGTATGGTGGTGTCTTGAGCAAAGCAGGATTAAATGATTTGTGGGCTAAACTGAGGGTTTTCCCTTGTATACCATCCTGGGTAGAGGTATTTATCCACAGCTGGGATTGCTATGTCATGTTTCTACATCCTGTGGAGGAGGGAGATCAATAAATGGAGCTTTGAGAATTTCCCAAGAATTCCAAGGAGGTGGCTAACTGATTTCATCTTGAGATCAATAAGTTGGGGCTTCTAATGACTGGCATACACATCCTTGGCTCATGGTTTCTTATATCTCTTCTCATTCTTGAATCAGGATTACACAATCAGGCCTCCAAGACTAATATTGTGGTGAATGTGAGGCCACTCATTATTTGAGAGACTATGAAAATTGAAGATGGTGTCCTGGAGGTGTAAACAAAATTATGAGACATTGGAGAAGATGGCAAAGTAGGGAGCTTCAGGATTCAATTTTTCTACCACAACTGCAAAACAGGCAGGGACCATTTGAAACACCTATTTCAAATGTCCAGAGTCCAGAACACTGTACAACATCTAGAGAAGGGCAGGAGGGAAAGGCCAATAAACTATGGTTATAAAAACTGTATATTACTGAGAAATGTATGTATTTAATTGAGAAATGTATGTGTTTATTCATCTGTGTTTACTTTTTAGCTTTTAATTGTTTATATTTTCAATTAAATGCACAAAATAAAGTTAAAAAAAGAAAGAAAAGAACTGTGTATTAATCAGCCAAAGGGCTGATGATACAAAATACCAGAAATCAGTTGGCTTTTATAAAGGGTATTTATTTGGAGTAGAAGCTTACAGTTACCAGACCATAAAGGATAAGTTACTTCCCTCAACAGAGTCTGCTGCCATGTGTTGGAGCAATATGTCTACCAATGTCTCCCAAGAGTTAAGCCTCCATGGGTTCCTCTATTCCTGGGGCTTGCTTCTCTATATGCTTATCTACCTTGCTCTCTCCACAAGGCCAGCCATAGACTTTCAGGTAACCAGCTCTGTTCTCTCCTCAGGGCTTGATTCTTTCCAGGCTCAGCTGCTCTGCTTCTCTGTGTGCTTACTTCACAGGCCCCAGCTCAAAAACTCCCTTGCATCCTCCTTATCCATGTCTTTACATCCCCAGGCTCTGCATCAAAACTCCAACTCTCTTTTCTTCCATGTAGTTTTCTCTCTGAGTCCCCACCTACCAAGGGAACAGGCACTCAACATCCAGATACAGACCAGTTTACAAACATAATTCAATATCTATTTTTGGAATTCATAAACAAAATCAAACTGCTACACTCCTCCCTCTGAATTCCAAAAGGACATTATAATATTCAAAAAACCTAAATCAGTAACATTGCTGAATAAAAAATCCTTTCATAATCAGTTTAAAGAAATGCAGTTTTTCTTGGGGCAAAGTCCCATCTGCTGTAGATCTCTGAAACTTACAAAACAAATTATCTGCTTCCAATACACAAATGGAAAAAGGATAAACCTTTTCATTATCATAAGGAGAGATCGAGAGGGAAACATTAGTCATCAGTCCTCTACAATTGAGTAACCTGCAGGATATACTCCATTAGATGTCAAAGTCTGAGAGTCATTTTAAGATGATGGTTTCTTCTCCCTGGGGCCTCATGGGGACCCACCATTTCCACAGTCTTGTCCAATGGCCATTTTCTTGGTTCCACCTTCATCAAGCACCTGGGTGTTGACCAAGTTCCAGACCTCACCCTCCAAGTGTGTTGAGGTGATTGCCACACTTTACCCAATCTTTGTGTTAGAGTCATAGACCCCTCATACAGTGAAGTGAAGACATCCTCCCTAACCTTTTGCATACAGGCTCAATCCTCTCAGAACAATGATTTGACCATCTGGCCTACCCTAATCCATGGGGGCAGGTCTATCCCTCTCAGAAATATAGGGTGCTGTCCTTAACCAACCTAATCCTTGAGAAAGGTGCTCTACCCTCTTGGAGTGACAAAACTTTCCCTTAATATTCGGCAGGAACATCCACTCTCTTCAACTGCTGAGACAAAATCACCCTCCCTGTACACATGTGTGGGTTTTGTCTCTTGGCCCAAGGCAATGTCTTAATTCTAGATCTCAGCATCCATGGTTTTCCTCTTAAAGCTGTTTCCCCTTCCGTCTCTCCCATCAATGTCCTTTTTTGAACAAGCTGACAGTGGTTTTGTTCATACAGTTCTCTCAAAAAGTTTGTTTATTTAGCATGCAGGAAGGTCTGAGCCATCAGACAGTAAGATTTTCCACAAATCTTTCTTTCAATCCTGATTTAAAAGTTCCAATTTTGGGAATTGAATGTGGCTCAAGGGGTTGGACTCCCATTTACCATATGGGAGGCCCCATGTTCAATTCCCAGAGGCTCCTGGTGAAGGCAAGCCAGCCCACATGGCATGGTGAGCTGACAGCCCACACCACGCAGTAAGCTGGTGCAGCAATAAGATGCAACAAAGGGAGACAAGGAGACACAGAAAAATGCACAGCAAATGGACACAGAAAGCACAAGCATCAAGGTGGGATAAATAAATAAAAATAAAATAAATTTTTTAAAAATGTCCAAGTTTAGTTAAGCCCTCAAATGGGGCACTATCATCTGGGAGCTTGATTTCCAGAGGCTTGGAATTTCTGTAATCAGTTTCTAGTTTCTTAGTGCCCAACAATTCAGTCCTTAGCTTATCTCTCTCATCAAGCATTTTGCTATAAGCTGCTAGGAAAAGCCAAGCCACATTCTCCAAGTTTACTTTGGAAAGTTCTTCAGCTAATTGCCTAGGCTTTCTTTTTTCAAATTTTGCCCTCCATAAAACATCAGGAGCTAATCTTGCTAAGTTCTCTGCAACTTTAAAACATAGATTGCCTTTCCTCCAGTTTCCAGTAATAGTTTCATCATTTACTTCAAAGGCATCATAATAAGTCTCTTTAGAATCCATATTACTGTCAACAGTCTCTTCAAAGCAATTTAGGCTTTTTCCATCAAGCATCTCACAATTCCTCCAAAAAATACTCCTTACCCATTTATAAAACTGTTCCAGCATTTTGGTAATTGCAAAAGTACTTCCCCACTCTCTGGTACCAAATTCTGTATTAGTCAGCCAAAGGGGTGCTGATGCAAAATAACAGAAATTGATTTGCTTTTATAAAGGATATTTATTTAGAGTAGAAGCTTACAGTTACCAGACCATAAGGCATAATTTACTTCCTTCACCAAAGTGTGTTGCCACATGTTGGTGCAAGATGTTTGCTGATGTCTGCCAAGAGTTGAGGCTTCCTTGGTTCCTGTCTTTCCAGGGATTGATACTCTCTGGGGTCAACTGCTCTGCTCCTCTGTGTGCTTACTTCCTGGACTCCAGCTCAGAAACTCCCTTGCATCCTCCTTCTCCATGTGTTTACATCCCCAGGCTCTACATCAAAACTCCAACTCTCTTCTCTCCCACAAAGGGGGTGGGGACACAACATCTTACTGATGTGGCTCAATCAAAGAGCTAATCATAATTTAATCATGCCCAGATACAGAACAGTTTACAAATATAATCCAATTTGTATTTATCTATTTTTGGAAATGAAATGATTTGGGACTAGAAGTGGAAAGAATTGAAAGAGTTGTGGGGAAAATGCAGAGCCATATATGCTACAGTGAGAGGCAAAAAGAGTATAAGGCTTACAAAGCTAAAACAGAAAAATGACAAAAGAAATTTCTATATTATCAGTAGTGCCTTTAAATGTAGATAGAATATACTCTTCAGTCAAAGGGAAAAGATTGGCAAAATATATTAAAAAGTATGAACCAATTATTTGCTGTCTGCAAGAGACATCTTACATTCAAAATACAAACAGATTGAGGATGAAAGGATGGAAATATATATCATGCAAGTTGTAACCAAAAGAGAGCTGATAGCATCACTGCACTGTTATGCCCATCTACTGCACAAGTATACCCTTCCACTTTATCACAGATTTTGCCCATATGGGCATTGGCTCAGAACCCTCTACTCCCTGTCTATTACAAACCTATCATGAGTGTGGGTTAGATTATCTGTTGAATTGGGGACAGGGTTAGGAGAAGGAGCAGCTATGTGGTTGAAACTACAATGTTGGAAATGATTTTTGGCAAATATGGCAGTGGAGGATTACTGGTTGAAGGTTTTGGATATGGGGGGCATGTGAAACAGGTCATACCTGTGGCAGGCTTCAGGGAGTGTGTAGCATTCATCTTGTCATAGTGTGCTGTATCAGGTGATGGATACTCACATAGTGAGCAAGAAGGTGTTAGACTCCCATCCAGGGGAGTCCTGCCATCTTCTCAAATAGGGGAGTGGGAATCTCTTGAGAGCAGAGGCAGTGCTTAATAGGGGAGAACAGACCAGCAATGTCAAGACTTCAATGTTTTTGTGAGTAACTAGGAATCTGGTCCTTCAATGAGTTAATCTTGGTGGTTACCATGGGTTCCTAAGTGAGAGGGAGAGAGGAATAGAACATGGTACATTTTTGGTGTTATGGAATTGTTCTACATGATCTTCAAGTATGGATACACAAAATGTCAAACTTCATCAAAATCTGTAAAACTGTATGGTCCAAAATGTAAACCACAATGTAAATCATAGACCATGGTTAGTAGGAATGTTTCAGTATTTGTACATCAATTGTAACAAATGTACTATTCTAAAATGTTATTAATAGGGGAAAAGGGAAAATCAAAGTGACACAGGGTATATGGGAATCACATATTCTGTATTTGTCTGTAAACTAAAGCTTCTTTGAAAATAAATTGAAAAATATAAGACACTGGGTGAATAATTGGAAACAAATTGCATATACAAGACAAAAGATCTTTCAGTGATGAAAGACAATGTTAAAAATTTTTAATTTTATATTTATTTTTTCATAATTTCTAAATTTTAAAATTTTGTATTTTACTCATTATTTTTATAATCGCCATTATTATATCATTTTCCTATTAATTGTGTTTGGTTATATTGTTGGCTTCAATTTTGAAGAAGTTTTGGATCACAGAAGGGTTACAACTCTGGCAGGGGAGGATCATTGGTGCAAGGTGCCAGAGATGGGGGATACATGAGAGGAGGTTCACCTGGTGAATAACTATAAAGCAAATGAATGTGTTCAAGTTCTCATGAGACATTGTCACAGGGGTTGAGATCCACCCAATAACCAAAGAAATATCAAATTCCCATCCTGGGGTGCTCTGCCATAATCTCTAAATAGACAGCAAGATTCCTGAGTACAGGGACAGAGACTAGTGAAGGAGGATGGACCACTCATGGGCCCTTGATTGTGATGACTGAACTTGTGAACCTTTACTTTTGACATTGAAACAGCATAGTATTATAGGGTGTGAAAGTGTTTCCTACTGAAAGCCTCCTTGTTGCTCAAATGTGGCTTCTCTCTAAGCCAAAACACAGCATATAAATGCATTACCTTCCCGCAACATGGCACATGACTCCCAGGGATAAGCTTCCCTGGCACTGAGGAATTACTACCAAGCACCAACTAGCAATGCAACTAGAAAAAGACCTTGACCAAAAGGGGGAAAGTGTAAAGACAAATGAATTTATATGGCTAAGAGACTTCAAAGTCAGTCAGGAAGTCATTTCAGAAGTTATACTTATGCACATCTCAGCAGGAACTCATAGACTGCCAAAATAAATAATACCTCAAATAGTGGGGCTCTGGAGACATCCAGACACTATAGTCAGGGCAGACATCTCAGGAGATTGGTGCCCTGCCAGAGGGCCCTACTTTGCAATTTAATCTCTCCAGTGTGATAGAGTTGGACTCACTTGTGTTTCCCCTATAAATGGCTATGCTGTCCCTCTATTTGAGCCTATATTTAGTACTAGAGATGATAGTTATATATCCAATAGACCTAAATCCATGGGCTGTCCATGTGCCAGTTGGGCCCTGAATCTCAGCAGCATTGCAGCACATACTTTCCAGTTCATTGGACTCACCCAGGACAATTAACAAGGAAAAGATGACTGACAATGACCATCTCAAGGAACACAAAGAGTCAGCAACTGCAAGCAAGAAATTCTGATCCTTCTGCCCCATGGGGCATAAGCCTCCTCTTAATTGGAGATGTAGTGGTCATCACCATCATAGAATCCTCATGATTGGGGAATGGATGATAGACTAGACTACACTTACATTTGTTATACTGTAGAATTGTGACCCTAGCAATGGAAAAACTTTTATCATGGTTGTGGAGGCAGTGGCCACTGGAGGTCCTTAGTGGAAGGAGAAGGGAAAATAGGTGTAATTTGGGGGCATTTTTTGGGACTTGGGATTATCTTGAATGACATTTCAATGACAGATGCAGGGTATTGTATGTTATATAATAAACTTGCAAAAATGTGTGAGAAAGAGTGTAAACTACAATGTAAACTGTAATCATCACTTAGTGGCAATGCTCCAAGATGTGTTTGTCAATTATGACAGAGGTACCATACTCATGAAGGATGTTGCTGATGTGGAAAAATGTGGGAGGACTAAGGAGCAGGGCAAATGGGAACCCCATATATTTTGTGTGTAGCATTTATGTAATCTAAGTTCCTAAAATAAAGTATATGTATCTACAAGCAGCATCCAAAAATATATGAAGAAAATACTGAGAGATTTGAAGGGAAAAACCAAAAGTTCTACATTAATAGTAGGAGACTTTAACACACCACTCCCAATAAGCAAGAGAACATCTAGTGAGAAGTGAGAAGTGAGAAGTGAGAAGATCAATAAGGAAGGACTTGAATGACACATGCAACTAACTAGACCCAACAGACATGTGTTTCTGAAGTGCACATGGATCATTCTACAGGATAGAGCAATGTTGGATAACAAAACAAGTCTCAATAAATTTTAAAAAATTGTAATCATACCATGTATATTCTCCAACCACAGTGGAATGAAGCTACAAATAAATACCAGAGGGAGAAAAGGGAAATTTGCAAATATGTGAAAATTAAAACACCTAAAACAACTAAAGGGATACCTTCATTTACTGAAGAAATAGAAGATCTCAACAACACAATGGCTATTAAAGAGATTGTATCCATAATCAAAATGCTCTCAACAAAATATAGTTCAGGAACACATGGCTTCACAGGAGAATTTTAACTAACATTCAAAG
>JAQZBX010021791.1:0-32026 GCA_029593785.1 Cabassous unicinctus
CCTGCCTGAAGAGATTAATCCTGTCTCACCAGAAGAAAATGCAAAGGAGTGCCCTGAGGTCAGTAGCTTGCAAGACATTTCTACTCCTTCTCCTTACCCACCCCCACCACCCCTCTTGTCTTCGAGACCTATTACTAGACTAAAATCACAACAAGCCCCCAAAGGTGAAATACAAAGTGTGACCCATGAAGAAGTACACTATACTCTGAAAGAACTGCATGAGTTTTCCAACTTACATAGACAGAAATCAGGGGACTATGTGTGGGAATGGATACTAAGGGTATGGGATAATGGTGGAAGGAATATAAAGTTGGATTAGGCTGAATTTATTGACATGGGCCCACTAAGCAGGAATTCTGGATTCAACGCTGGAGCACGAGGGGTTAGAAAGGGCTCTAACAGTTTGTTCCGGTGGCTGACTGAAATATGGACCAAAAGATGGCCTAGAATGTCTGAGGCTGAGATGTGTGATTTGCCCTGGTATACAGTAGAAGAGGGAATTCAAAGGCTAAGAGAGACTGGAATGCTAGAATGGACTTACCATTTAAGACCTGCCACAGGAATGTCCAAAGGACATACCTTTAACCAAGAGTGTAAGGAATAAATTTGTAAGACTAACTCCATCTTCCCTGAAGAGCTCTGTGGTTGCTCCTCTCTGTAGTCCAGATATTACTGTAGAGAGGGCTGTAATGGAATTAGAATCCTTAAACATTATGGGGATGATTGGATCTGGGGCCCATAAAGGTCAAGTATCATCAGTTAATCACCAAAGACAAGGTAGTCGTGGCTACCGCAATGAAAGGCAGATTCAAAGCCACACTCAAAATAGTCTGAGTTGCCTAGTGTTATGGTGTTGGCTAATCGGCCATGGGGTACCTAGAAGTGAAATACATGGGCAGTCTACTCAATTTCTTCTGGATCTGTATAAGTTGACGAGTTCTAGGTCAAGTGAACAAAACCCTAACTCAAATTACAAATGCAGAAAATCACGGCCCCTTAATCAATTCCCAGACTTGAAACAGTTTACAGACCCAGAGCCCCTTGAGTGAGAAGGCCAGGTCCCCTTGGGGAAGGATCCTGTTACACTGCCAAAAATGTATACTGTTAATCTTCCACCCACCTTTCCCCAAGGAGATCTATAGCCTTTACCAGAGTAACTGTGCACTGGGGAAAAGGAAATGATCAGACATTTTGGGGATTATTAGACACTGGCTCAGAAGTGACATACATTCCAGGAGACCTAAACCATCACTGTGGTCCAGCAGGGAGAGTAGGGGCTTATGGAGGTCAGGTGATTGATGGAGTTTTAGCTCAGGTCCATCTCACAGTGGGTCTAGTGGGTACCCGGACCCATTCTGTGGTTATTTCTCCAGTTCCAGAATGCATAATTGGAATAGACATACTCAGTAACTGGCAGAATCCCCACATTGGATCCCTGACTTGTGGAGTGAGAGCTATTATGGTAGGAAAGGCCAAGTGGAAGCCACTAGAACTGCCTCTGCCAGCAAAAGAGTAAATCAAAGGCAATACCAGATTCCTGGAGGGATTGCAGAGATTACTGCCACCATCAAGGATTTGAAGGATGCAGGGATGGTGATTCTCACCACATCCCCATTCAACTCTCCTATTTGGCCTGTGCAGAAAACAGATGGATCTTGGAGGATGACAGTAGATTATCTTAAACTTAACAAGGTGTTGACTCCAATTGCAGCTGCTATCCCAGATGTGGTATCATTGCTTGAGCAAATCAATGCATCCCCTGGAACCCAGTATGCAGCTGTTGATCTGCCAAATGCTTTTTTCTCAATTGCTATTAGTAAGGACTCAATTTCAAACAGTTTGCTTTCAGCTGGCAAGGCCAGCAGTATATCTTCACTGTCTTGCCTCAGGGGTATATCAACTCTCCAGCCCTATGTGATACTATCTGTCTGCAGCAACCTTGACCATCTCTCACTCCCACAAGACATCACACTGGTCCATTATATTGATATGTTGATAGGACTTAGTGAGCAAGAAGCAGCAAAGACTCTAGACTTATCGGTAAGGCATTTGCATGAGATAGGATGGGAGATAAATCCAAGAAAAATGCAGGGGCTTTCTACCTCAGTGAAATTTCTAGGTGTCCAGTGTTATGGGGCATGTTGAGACATCCCCTCTAAAGTGAAGGATAAGCTATTGCATCTGGCCCCTCCTAAGACCAAAAAAGAGGCACAATGCTTAGATGGTCTCTTTGGATTTAGGAGACAACACATTCCTCATTTGGGTGTGGGAGTCCGGCCCATTTACTGAGTGACCAGAAAAACTGCTAGTTTTGATTGGGTACCAGAACAAGAGGAGGCTCTGCAAGAGGTCCAGGCTACTGTGCAAGCTGTACTACCACTTGGACCATAAGATCCAGCAGATCCAAAGTTGCTGGAAGTTTCAGTGGTAAATAGAGATGCTATCTGGAGCCTTTGGCAAACCCCTATAGAATCACAATGCAGACCCTTAGGATTTTAGAGCAAAACCCTGCCATCCTCTGCAGATAACTACTTTCTTTCTGAGAAACAGTTTTGGCCTGTTACTGGGCCTTAGTAGGGGCTGAAAGCTTAACCATGGGCCATCAAGTTAACATGAGACATGAATTGTCTATTATGAGTTGGGTATTGTCTGACCCACCAACCATCAAGTTGGGCGTGCATAGCAGCATTCCATAATAAAGTGGAAGTGGTAAATACAAGATAGGGTTTAAGCAGGCCCTGAAGACACAAGTAAGTTACATGAGGAAGTAGCCCAAATGTCCATGGTCACCACCCCTGCCATACCTTCTCTTTCCCAGCACACAGCTTTGGCCTCTTGGGGAGTCCCTTATAATCAGTTGACTGAGGAAGAGAAATCTCAGGCTTGGTTTACAGATGTTTCTCTAAGATATGCAGGTACCAGCCTCAAGTGCACAGCTGCTGCACTGCAGCCCTTTTCTGGGACATCCCTAAAGAATAGTGGTGAAGGCAATTCCTCCCAGTGGGCAGAACTTCGAGCAGTGCATCTGGTTGTTCATTTTGCTTGGAAGAAGAAATGGCCAGAGGTGCATTTGTATTCATGGGCTGTTGCCAATGGTTTGGCTGGATGGTCAGGGACTTGGAAGGAACATGACTGGAAAATTGGTGACAAAGAGGTCTGGGGAAGAGGTATGTGGATAGACCTTTCGGAGTGGGCAAAAAACATGAACATATTTGTGTCCCACGTGAATGCTCACCAGAGGGTGACTTCACCAGAGGAAGATTTTAATAATCAAGTAGATAAGATGACCCGCTCTGTGGCTAACAGTCAGCTCTTTCCCCAGCCACTCTTGTCATGGCCCAATGGGCTCATGAACAAAGTGGCCATGGAGGTAGGGATGGAGATTATGCATAGGCTCAGCAACATGGACTTCCCCTCACCAAAGCTGACTTGGCTACAGCCACTGCTGAGTGCCCAATCTGCCAGCAACAGAGACCTACATTCAACCCCCAATATGGCACCATTCCTCGAGGTGACCAGCCTGTTACCTGGTGGAAAGTTGACTATATTGGACCACTTCCACCCTGGAAGGGGCAGCAATTTGTTTTAACTGGAATAGACACATACTCCGGATATGGTTTGCATTTCCTGCACGTAATGCTTCTTCCAAAACTACCATCCATGGACTTACTGAATATCTTATCTACTCTCATGGCATTCCACACAACATTGCTTCTGATCAAGGAACCCATGTCACAGCAAATGATGTGTGGGAATGGGCACATGCCCATAGAATTCACTGGTCCTTTCGTGTTCACCCTCACCCTGATGCAGCTGGATTGATAGAACAGTGGAATGGCCTTTTGAAGACCCAATTACAGTGCCAAGTAGGTGACAATACCTTGCAGGCCGGGGCAATGTTCACCAGGAGACTGTGTATGCTCTAAATCAGCATCCTCTCTATGGTGCTGTTTCTCAGCCAAGATTCATGGGTCCAGGAATCAACGGGTGGAAATGGGAGTGGCACCACTCACTATTACCCCTAGTGACCCACTAGGAAAATTTTTGCTTCCTGTTCCTGCAACCTTAAGTTCTGCTGGTCTATAGGTCTTATTTCCCAATGGAGAAGTGCTGCGACCAGGGAACACAACAATGATTTTGTTGAACTGGTGAGTTAAGACTGCCACCTGGCCACTTTGGGCTCCTCTTACCTCTGAATCAGCAGGTAAAGAAGGTAATTACTGTACTGGCTGGGGTGATTGATCTTGACTATCAAGGGGAACTAGGACTGCATCTACATAATGGGGGTAAAGAAGAGTTTGCCTGGAATACAGGAGATCCTCTAGTGCATCTCCTAATACTGCCATGCCCTGTGATTAAAGTCAATGAAAAATTGCTACAACCCAATCCAAGCAGGACTAACAACGGCCCAGAATTTTCAGTAATGAAAGTTTGGTTCACTCCACCAGGCAAAGAACCATGGCCAGCTGAAGTGGTTGCTGAGGGTAAAAGGAACACGGAATGGGTAGTGGAAGTGGAAGAAAGTAGTGATAAATATGAACTTCGACCATATGACCAGTTACAGAAACAAGGACTGTAATGGTCATGAATCTTTCTTCCTTGTTTCATTGTGAATATGATTGTATATGTACACAAAATGAATTTATTTGTCTCCTTCCTCAACCTTTTCCCTTATCATATGACAAGTTGTATTAGTTTCATGTCATACTATTTAAGGATGTCAAGTTTAAGAGTGAATATTCCCAAGGACTTGCACCCTATTCTGTAAGGAATTAATGCATTCCTGGTTGTACACAGGAGAGTTGAACATTGTTAGGCAGAAATATATATATATATATATGCATGTCTGTTATTGTTTTTACTTAGAGAGACTAATTATGGTTTAAGATAAAGTGTATGGTTGCTGAGTTGACAAGGGGTGGACTGTGATGGTTGGACTAATTTGTCAACTCAGCCAGGTAGTTGTGCCCAGTTGTTTGGTCAAGCAAGCACTGGGCTAATTGTAATACAAGGACCTTTATAGGCTTTATTCATCAGTGAGTTTCCTGCAAAGATGGCTGATTACATCTACATCAACCAGGGAGGTTGCTGTCAGCAATGAGTGATGCTTTATCCAATCAGTTGACTGCCTTTAAAGGGAATATGATTTCAGCATTCAGAGAGAACTTCCCAGCTCATCTTTGGTCAGCCAATGTCTCCCGGAAACTCATCAAGGATCTTCATTGGACTTTCACTGGAGCCCCTCGTTTGCAGCCTCCCTGGGAACCTGGGCTTGTGCACCCCCAGGGCCACGTGAGAGATTCTTATAAATCTCATACTATTTACAGATCTCTCCTGTTGATTCTGCTTCCCAAAAGAACCGTGACTAATACACTGGCCTAACGAAACTGGCATGTTCTTAAATTCTTTTATGCAACACTGCCAAGAACCTAGAGGAATCCAACACTTCCCTGGCTTCATTTGACAAGCCACTGCCAGGAGACAGAAAGGCATGTAGAGCCCCCTGATCCCTGCCAGATTTGGTGAGTTTTAATTATGATCTGTCTGTGCCCTCTTTTGGTTCTGCTATCTTAAAGGGGTTCCTGGATAGGCTCGCACAGGACATGAACTGGGTCTGCCCAGACTTCTGGTTCCCTCTTTGGAGGTGGTAGGGGCAAGCCCCCATGCTGTGCAAATCCAAGGAAGTTCTGGATGGCGGGTGAAACCGTCCTTAAGACCTGACTGGGCATATGGCCTACATCTAGGAGGAGTTCACTGGGAGTTTACCAGGCCCTTTCTGTGAGTTCAGAGTTGCTATTACCCATTGTATGGCTTCCTAAGACCACTAGTTAACCTTTTAATTAGAAGTGGCTTTAATCTTCCAACTACTGCTGTCCTCATTTTGGGTCTGTGAGATGCTTTAGAATGCCTTAGAAACTGAAAATGCATTTGTTAGGGAGACAGGAGTCCCACCCTCAGTAGTGCCCTGAGGCTTTGCTCCTTCTCCGCCCTGGGGAGGCCCTGAGATTGTTTCAGGGGGCCCCTAAGGCTGCTTACTGGCAAGTCACAGGACAATTAGTCCCTAGTATTTTAAATGGGCTTTTAATGTTGGGTTTAACTGCAGAACTCTGGACCCTGGGAGTTGCCCTGTGATGAGCTTGCTCATGGCTAACTCCTAAGACTTCAACAAAGTAGGCAGAAGAGAGGTTCATAGCCAGTCCCTTTCGTAGGGTCATCCCAGCTTGGGTGTTTGCTTTGGGATCTGGACCCAGACACCCTCAAGACCTCCAAGGCCCTGGGGATGCCCAGAGACATAAGAGTCCTGATGCCCGGAACATGGGGACAGTGAGCAGGGCTCCCCGATTTCCAGGATGCTGGCTTGGCAAGCAATCCATTCAATCAGGTCTAGAGGTGGGATGCCCTAGACTGACGAGTGCATTTTATCCTCCCCTAGGATAATGGGCAGCTCTTCCAGCATTCCAGCAGGCTCCCCAATGGGGGTGCCTTCTCAGAAACTGGGACAATCTGCCTACTGATGGTCTAAAAAGGAAAAGACTAATCTTTTCCTGCCACACCACATGAGCACAGTATGGCCAAGAGTGGGCTTTGTATGAGACCCTGGATTACAGTTAAACCTGGGTAAGAGAGAAGGAGAGGACAGACAGATCTGAGGGCCAGAGATCACGTGGTCATGTCTCCTTAAAAGGATGATGGGACTCCATTGACTGAACCTCTCCTCTGTAAAATAGGAACCTCCTCATGTGCCATCTATTAAGATTAAAAGACTCCTGACTATTCCTAGCTCCCTATCTATTCCCTTCTAACACTCCGATCCTTCTAGAAAAAAAAAACAATAAAAAAAAACATAACCCTCGCAGGGCTTTACCCCTTGCCAGGAATTAACTGATGGGATACAACCCCAGAGCAATCCCAGTTTATGTTTCACTGGGGGCAGGGCCTCTCTGAACCCCTTAGCTCCATACTTAGCAGCTCCCCAGGGATTTTCCTGGAGGGTCTGCATGAAGTTTCTGCCATGGACAGACTCTGGGAGCTTTGTGTCTAGGTGATACTACAATCAAGTCTTTCCCTAAACTAAGCTAAGCATGTAAAATTCTCTCTTCTGTTCTAATCTGTGCTTGCTTTACCTTTGTTAGTTTGCTCGTGCCTAGAAACTCATAAATCAGATTTGGTGTTTACCTGTTACAAATTGGATAATGGTGAAAGGTAACCTAAAAATGAGTCTTTAAATGTCAATACTATCTTGCGATTGTATTTGATATATAATTAACAAGTGGAGTTAATTCAACTGCTAGAGAAGCAGAAACACTTAGCAAAGTTGTTACTAATAAAATTGTTTTAGTTGCTTAGTTAATAATCGGAAGTACCCAATTGGTTTTAAGTGGAAACTTACTTGAAACTGTAACTAAGTTTTAAGATCGTTATTTAGATGACTTTATATTATAAAGCAGCAGGAGGATAATATCTGAAATTTCTGCAACTGCATGGATTTAGCCTAGACTTCAGCTATTGTGATGGTAATTATAAACTGAATTTACCTTTGTGTATGTTTAGTTCAGTGTAGCCTCACCCCTTGCCTTTGCTTATGGTTATTTCATGACAACTTCTGCTTCCTATGGCTCAGGGGAAGGCAAATTTAAGATACTCCTGTCTCCAGTCTTTCTGATGGATGTAGGATGAGGAAATACCTGGAAGTAACTTGTTTGTCTCCCTTCTGCTAGGATACAAAGGAAAGAATTATATGTAAATTAGAAGGTAATGAGATGCAACCCTCTCTTGGTGCCAAATTCCGGTTCTTGTGGTTGAGAATATCCCGTTGAAGCAATGAAGTATGAAGACCAGCCACAACTGGTTGGCCGGACCTGCGCAGAAGAAGCCCCTTGCTGTCCTCACTTCAACTTGCGTATTTGACATAGTAAAGCTGCCACACCCAGGGGTAGAGTTATCCGCCCCTTTTGTGATCATGCAATGTATGTGCAAGCGTGATTTCCTGAACATACTAATCATACAATTATGTAACTAGCTATGTATGTTCATCCATATGCATAAAAGCTAATGCATAAGCAAAGCAAATGCCAAGTAGTAACTTAGGTATTTAAGCAAGAGTAAAACGACAGCACGGGGAGTTGGGTCTGAGTTGCTTTAGTCCTACCTTGGCTCCTGTCTGTAGACAAAATAAATGTAACTTCTTCCTAACTCTCGTGTTAAAGTTTTTTCTCTGGTTATCGCCAAAGGCTCAGCTTTGGGGCTTAACACTTACACTGGTATTAATGACCCTGCTTTTCTCTCATGACTCCAGGTGTTTGCTGCCTGGTGGACTTCTCAACCCTCAGGGTTGGATGCCACTCTTCCAGTCTAGTGGCCGAGGACTGGAGAGGGGGCCTCCCACCTCGAGTGTTGATGTTCCTAAAAGCAGCAAGCCATGAGAAAAACCAGGTTTCCCTGATTCTTCAATGACATCAGTGAGAATATACTGGAATTAGTGTGTTTCATCCAAGGTCTGCCAAAGACAAAATAGGAAATAAGCAAAGCTCCGAAATAAAGGAAAATATTGTAAATTGTATTTTCAAGCATTGGAAACAATTTGGTTATAAGCCAATAATTAAAAGGAACGAAATTCTTGTACAAAACTGCACAGTCACAGTGCAAATTAGAGGAATTAGAAATAGCCTTCAAATAAATCTTTTAAATGTTATTTTACAGTTAAACATATTTTCTAAAAGAATGAGAGTTTTAAGTAACTCTAATGAGTTACGTTTTGTGTCTAACTCTATCTGTGTCTGCCTATTTGCTCAGTGTATATCTTCATACATCAGGATGGTAATATCAAATTAACAAATGAAAATTCTTAAAAGAGTTCTATTCAAATTGTTTAAAAATTTAATATGTGGTTATAGATGTGAATGAATATTCCTGGAGCCCAAATTAGGCTAAGCAGGGTGGAAAGGTCATTGTAGCAGCTTGGCATTATTCCTGATTTCCAAAAATAGATATTGGATTATGCTTGTAAACTGGTCTGTTCCTCTGGGCATGATTAAATTATGATTAGGGCTTTGATTGGGCCATGTCAGTAGGATGTTGAGTACCCATCCCTTGGTGGGCAGGGACTCAGAGATAAAACTACATGGCAGAGCAGAGGAGTTGCTGGAGTTTTGATGTTGAAGTTCTGATGCTAAGTTTTGAGCTGGAGTCTCGGGAAGTAAGCACACAGAGGAGCTTGGTCGTGAGGAAGGAGAAAAGGCCCCAGGAACAGAGATGAGCCATTTGCCTGATAGTCTACAGCTGGCCTTATGGAGCGAGACAAAGCCTAGAGAGACTCATAGTCTACAGCTGACCTTGTAGAGATAGCAGAGGAGCTGAGCCCAGAGACAAGCAAGCCCTTGTGTTCCCTCAAGGAACACAGTTAGCTTGAACCCTCGCAGACATTGGCAGCCATCTTGCTCCAACACGTGGCAATAGATTTTGGTGAGGGAAGTAACTTGTGCTTTATGGCCTGGTAACTGTGGGCTTCTACCTCAAATAAATACCCTTTATAAAAGCCAACCAATTTCTGGTATTTTGCATCAGTACCCCGTTGGCTGACTAATACAGTCATATAGAAATCTGAATATAGAAACTATTGGGAAAGGGAAAAAGATTTTTCCCGAGTTCTTTAACCTACCCAGCCCCCAGGGCCTTCTTTTTGCAAGAGCTCTGAGGGAGGGGCTAGGTATGGCAGATTGAAACTCTGTCTTCTAGGCTGGGGAATTAAGAATCAGTTTGCCCTGTAGTTCCCCAATCTAAACCTTTTAACAGCCTTAAAATAAGGGTGGTTAATAACTCTATTACCAAATTTTAGTAAGTTAAGGAAAAGTCCCTGAAAGCTATGGAAAGATGTTTTCTAAATTATAATTAAAACAAATTAAACAATTATAATATGTCCCAGAACCTAGCAGTCAGTATGCTTTTAAGATTATTCACAGTTTTAGAATTTTATTAAAGAGAAGAAGTTTTAGTCTCCTGTAAAGGAAGGAAAAAGAACATTCCTTGCATAAACTATAATTGTTTCAATTTTATTTAGCTTGGGTGTTATCTCCTTCAGTTTATAGAATACCAATTAAATAAATTAACATTACATGTATTAAATCTTTAAAATGATGAAAGTTGTAAGTTCATGTTTAATAAAATTAAGTTAAAGAAGGAAATGTAAATCTGCCCTCTCTTAAATGGATAAAGTAAACTTCATTGGTTGCTAACTGTAATTTATTAAGCTTATTTAAATGTAAGGTAACTAGTCTATGTGGTCATGGCTAATTATAAGACGTTTGTAAAAGCACCCTCTAAATGGAAGCATTTAAATGACTAATTCCAGGAAGCCATTATTAATTAGAAATCTAAATTGATATTAATAACAAAAAGTAACTTCATAACAGGGAAACCTGTCAAGGCCATCTCAATCTACATATTAAAGTGGTGGTAAGGAAAGATAATCTTAATTCCATTGGGAATCTTCTTTCTCTTTAATTGAGAAAGTAGTTTTTCCTGTACTGCTAAAGTAAAATACCTGTTGATTAATGACACCATGGTAAAGGTATAGAAGTAAAAGGCAAAGTACTAAAAATTAAGTCAGTTTGATACATTATACATTGCATTGGAAGTGTTTAGAAAGTGTATAAAGATCAAAAGAGATAGATTTCAATATCGTCAAGCTCTCTTGTACATTTAAACCAGGCCTTCAGTACACTGCATGTTGCCTCTCTATTTGAGTTATTGGCTAGGTTGGTTCTGTAGCAGTTTGGCATTGTTTACAAATTCCAAAAATAGATACTGAATTATGTTTGTAAACTGGTTTATTCATCTGGGCATATTAGATTGTATTAACTTCAGAGGTTTCACTTTTACTTGATTAAATTATGATTAGGGCTTTGATTGGGCCATGTCAATAGGACATCGAGTCCCCACACCATTGGTGGGCAGGAACTCACAGAGAAAATGACATGGCAAAAGAGAGAGTTGGAGTTTTGATGCTGGAACCCCGGGAAGTAAATTCATAGGAGAAGAACACAGAGGAATAGAGATGGCTCCATAGACACGGCAGAGGCCCCAGGAAGAGAGAGAGCCTGAAAGTCTATAGCTGACCTTGTGGAGAGAGCAGAGTAGCTGGGCCCAGGAAGAAACAAGCCCCAGGGAGAGAGATGAGCCTTATACCAGCCTACAGCTGAGACAGGAAGGAGTTGGGACCATGGAGCCTTAAGAGGAAGAGGAAGGCTGAATCCTTGCAGATGTCAGCAGCCATCTTGCTCCAATACATGGCAACAGACTTTGGTGAGGGAAGCAATTTACAGTTTATGGCCCTGTGACTATAAGCTTCTACCCTCAGTAAATATCCTTTATAAAACCCAACAGACTTCTGGTATTTTGCATCAGCACCACTTTGGCTGAACTGAAACAGTCACTGACCCCTAAAACAATAAAGTATGTACTACATCTCTGAACTTGCTCTTGAAGTGGATGGAGAGTATGTTACAGTTTCAGACTCCTGCAGCAGCTGGCAATAGCTTTGATATGGCAAGATGTACAATGGACACTGCCCACAGACTGGCTCTGTTTTATAGTGCTGAAGGGCGCTATGCACCAAGCCAGTGAAACAGTGAAGCTTTACCTTCCTAGTCTCTCTCTAGGATCAACTGTGCTGAAGCATACTGTCTGTGTGAAGGACATAGCAAGTGGAACAACAATTACCAGAGCAATGTGAGTAGAACTTAAACCAACATAATTGGCATTATGGCCTGCTCCCATGGAAAGATAACATGTATAGTATTGCAAACCTGGAGCTCAGATCTCTTAATTGCAATTCAGAGAGAAACTTATGCATTGATTCGTATTAAATACTGTACCTATATGCCTGACGATTATGATCAGATCTTTTCTATTCTACATCATATGCAGAGGGATATTGAACATGTTAAAAGTTTAAGTAAATTTAATTCATTTTCTAAGTAGTTAATGAATGTGCCTATAAGATAAAGGAATGGCTCTCTTAAGTACTGTCTTTATTTTGCTTGCCATATGCTTGTCTGGTTGCCTATACTGTCTTTGTGAGTTCATGTCTAGGGTGGTGCCTCTTCTTCATACCTCTCGTAGCTGTCCTAAGCATAACTACTGCTGGGGGAACTGGGGTTGCCAATTTATACCCAAACCCAGCAGGTCTACCACAATCTCTCTAGAATTAACCAATAGCATAAAAGGACTCAAGGAAGAATGCTGTTTCCCATCAACTTTGGGAGGTTGCAGCCTCTGAAGGTGCCTGGCTTTTCTCACTCTTGTGGTACAGTATGTTCTGGCTGGCCCCCTTTTTGGGCCCGCTTACCATCATCTTCTTTATCCTTTTAGTGGGACCATGTATCTTTAAAGTTCTAATTAATGCCTTATTAGTTATGTGGGATTTTATCCAGTTCCAACTAGGGTGCCAGACTTGTCTTTTTTCAACCTTAGTAGAATAGCCAGAGAGGTTTACGCCCTGTCAGGCAGGGACTACTGCCCTAACCAGCAGTAAGTAACTACAGAAGAATGACCATCGCCCCTCAGCACACCCTTAAGCACACCCTTAAGAATAAGGGCATGAACTCTCCAAAGGGGAAGTTGAGGCAAGTCGGTACAGGGAAATGAGAAAAAGATGAGCCACAACATGGCCAACAGACAACATGGCTGTGAGACCCCAGCAAGACCTTGACCTTGAGGTCCCAGTTGACTCAGTCTGGGACCACCATTTGGCCCTGGATATTCCAAACAATCCTCACCATTGGCCCCCAACAACGATGGAGTAGCCAATAACTGCTGGGGTCCCTCCCCTCAGCATTAGCAAGGGGAGAAGTAATCAATAGTTTAACAAAGGTAACCACACAAGCCAGATTGCTCTTCTGCCTAGAGGAGCCTGCACCAAATCTCGGTGCGTATTTCCATCTTTCTCTCCCATTTCTCATCAAGCTCTGTTCTTTCCTCCTACCTCCCAATAAATTCTTTTTACTGGCCTAGCTAAAAACAAAACAAAACAAAACAAAAAAACCTCAGGCATGGGGAGCAGGTGTGGCTCAGTGCTTGAGCGCCTGCTTCTCATATACACAACCCCAGGTACCTCCTGGAAACAAAATAAAACAAAAACAAACAAACAAAAAACCAACTCTGGCATGCCCAGTCCCAAATCCCATATTCTTTCCAGTATATTCCCATTGCCTTCCCATGTCAGCTAATCAATATTATTGAGCTCCTTCTGTACGTAAGAGGCTGACAATCTTGTTGGGGTGATAAGACAATATATACTCACAAGAATACCTAGGAATTTTAAGGGGAACAATTCAGTAGTACAGAAAATCATGACTATTCTTGTTCAGAAAGTGGGGATATCAATTCCAGCCCAGAAGGCTAGAGAAAGCTTAATGGAAGTCGTTGGATACTAACAGATCCTGAAGCATGGGCAGAGTTTAGAAAGGAAGGGAGGCTGGAGCAGCTTCCAACAAAGATAGGTGGGAATTTAGGGCTTTTTATTATGGAGAGCAAAAAAGGTATTTTGGAGAGGGATGACGGGTTGAAAGCAGAGTTTCAGGAAGGCAAAGCTGGCAGGAAAGGGCAGACTGCAAGAACAGAGAGAACCTGGAGCGAAAACACCTATTTGGAAGTTGTTCAAGCAAAATATATTCTTTAAGGAGAGCTGAGATGTCCCCTTTAGAAAAGGGTATTGCACTGGGACTCTTCTTTTCCCTGCTAAGATCCAGGCATTCACATGGTAAGGGCAGAAAGAACATCAATAATAATAGTACCTTGTGAGGGTAAATCGGTCATAGTTATTCTTCCTGATCACTTTGACCTTGTGCAATCAACTAAAGCGACACTCACCTGCTGCCTGCATGTGTCGAGGCATTCCACACTTGTTTGGGCAATGCTTATACTTGTCAAACATTATGGTTCTGAAGTATGCTAAAGAAGAGATTGAGGGTTAAGGTGCATTTCCTCGCCTTTGATTTCTCTGGTCCGCCTTCCCCCAAATAAAATATCATCCTTAATACCTGCTTATTTAGACATTTTGTGGTCCATCTCCCTCAAGTACCAATTTCCTCAGCGTTGCCCAAGGATGACCCCCTCCTCCCTACTCTGGCCCTAAACACACCCACATTTTATTAATTCTAGAGTTGTTTTCCTAATTCTAGCGACCACTTATCTTGCCTACACCTAGTCTCTGACTACTGAGTCCTTTGTACAGGCGGCAGTTAGATTATGGGTTAAACGTGATGCTTTCTGCTGAACATGCATAGAAACCTGAAATGGATTTTAGAGCATTGTCAAGGTACCTAAGAAAGATTTTTGAACCTATTTTGCTGATTCCAGGTATGAATCAGCAGAAATACCACAAAAATGCCTCTAATTAATTAATTAATTAAACTTAATTTTTGGTGCTAGTGCTGGCCTTAAGTAATTTCCTGGAAAATGAAAATGCTTTTCATTGCTAGAGACAAATTGTTAAAAAACAAAACAAAACCAAAAACCAACTCAACTCAGACCAGTTAACAAGTCTCTGAATATTTTCAACCCAGATACCTTAGCCTTCTGCCCTATTTTTAGCTGCCCAGCATCCAACTCCCTTCCTATTTAGGGAACACCTGCCTTGATGACATGAGCCCTGTCGGGAGAAAATGCCCCATCCACAATGGAAGCTGAATGAAGTCAAATAATTCTCCCTGCCCCTGGCAATAGGGTGCAAGCATGATTTGGTTTCATCCCTTCAGGTGCTCCTATCCAGAACTTTGAATCTTGAGGAAGTAAACCAGGATGGTTAAAATGCAATGAGTGGCAATAGCCACAGGGGTAGTGGGTAGTGGTCAACAGCAACATCCTGACCAGATTATTCCAGCTGCCTGGCTATGAAGGCCTCTTGCTTTCTGTACATTTTCCAAGCTTCTATAATCCTCTCTCCAGAACACATCCAATAAATCTCCTTTTTGCTTAACCCAGCCACAACAGATTTCTGTGGCTTGCAACCAAGAGCCGATACCGACTCTCTAGGGTTGTCACATACACCCAACTCTGCAGCTCCTTCCTCAACTTGTAGGTTCTCCTTTCTTTCCAATATCATCACTGACCATTTCTCTTTGTATTCCAGCCTTCTCTGTGGGTGACAGTCTCTGTTCTCAGAGAGGGACTCTTTGAGAGCATTCGGGAAGATTTTCTGGTTTTCTTGCCAGCTTCTGAATAAGAACCCATTGATGGACCTTCTTAAGGGGCATGCCTGCCTATTACCCTTGCTGAATACATGGGAGCAAGTGTTCCCCTGGAAGAGAGCTGGCTTATTCCCAGGTGAAGGTGGACAGGGAGAGTCTCTAAGATGAACCAACCTCACTTCTCTGTTTCACTCCAGTCACTCAGATGCCAACAGAAAGTGGAGATTCACTGGCCATACAGTAAAAACACCTGTCCTAATAGTTCTAAAGTATTCACTTTACCCCAGGAAAACCAAAATAAATTTTGGATTCACTTTAGAATATTTCCCAAAGAGGTCAGCTCAACAAACTGAAGCAAAATATGTAAGAAAATGCTGTACTGATGAGGAAAGGTAGAAAACAAAATTAAAAGTGCTGTCCTGGTCTGGTATAAGTCTATGGTTCAACTTCTCCTAAAGCACTAAGTGCAGTTCTGGATATCGTACTTTTGAATATATACTTCTTTATTTTGGATACTAAGATGCTGACATTAAGACTACACAACTACTTTGCTTTTTAGAATACCATATATACTGTTCCAGAAAACACCTACAAATAATTTCACGGTATTTTAAAAAATCATATTTTAGATGTAGTGGGAATATTTATGCATGAAATAATACCATGCTGGTAAAATAAGTAACTGATTCTAATTTGCTTTCTAATTCTGGACTTTCATAAGTTGAGCTTGCTTCCTTGAATCACCTGCTTCCTTTTCATTAAACCTTCACAGCAACTTTCTTTAACTTGAGCCTTTTTCTCTTCTCTGCTCCAATCCTGACTTTCTCCATAATTTGAACAACAGTATTTACCCACATGTGGCTGCATTTAAAGGTTATTTATATCCTTATGTACCTTGCAACATCACGATCACCCTCTTGCAATATCACTATCACCCTGAAAACCTTGGTAGATATTCCCTACTAACTGCAGAAACCCTGTACCTACAAATTCCTCCTTGGTAGGTTCTCCTGAAATCCATTTCCATCCAAATGGCTATGGTGAGTTTCCCGATTGATGGATTTGACAAATCACTACTAAGGCAGCTTCTTAAATCATTATGGTTCAAGCACCAATTCAGGATAAACCAAAAGACCTGTGGCTATTGGCTTCAGTGATGACCCACTAATTAATAATTAATAAGTCACTGGTGCCTACTATGTGCCTAGCAATGACTAGCTCTGTTCTAAGTGCAAGACAGTTCAAGAAGGCATGATGCTTGTCTTAATTTCCTTATGGTCCAGGAGGAGGAAAGCCAATTGCACAAACAATTTCTATAAAGAGTGCTAAGTGCTAAGTGGGTGGACAAGTCAGCCTTTTATCTGGGAGCCAATTTACAGCACAGCCCCTTGCCAGTGATAATGGTCTACAAGTATCTTCCCATTTGGGAATTGGGCTTTTAAACCATAAGTCTATGGATCAGTTCACAAAATATTTATGCCTTGTTCATGAGCAGAAAGAAATAAATGGGCAGACAAGCATGCAAGAGTACAGCTAATGCTGTTAGCCTATGCATTTGTCTCAGGAGAGGAGAGCAAGTCAGAAACTGGCAGTGGTATCTGCTTAGTAAACCCTGTTGTGATTTAAGACACAATCTAAATAAAACCATTTGCCAGTTTCTACTTATGGGGAAAGCAAAACAAACCTTCATCAGGCCATTTTCATAATGGAAATGGGTGTCATACGTACCAAGTGGGTGGGCTAATTCTAGTCCTTAAACCTAAACACGCAATGGTAAGTCCCAGCTCCACACCCATTTTCCAAGCTTCTTCTTCACTTACCTAAATCTTACTCTCCCTTTAAAGTCTAGTTCAAGCATAACTCCAACTGTCTGGGCCCAAATATTCTGATTAATCTGAATGGTTTTAAGCAGGAAAATGGTATGATCAGATTTGGGTCTTTAGAAGATCACACTGAAATATGGAGGATAGATTGAAAGGGAGTAAAAACAGGAGATAAAGGACTTGTAAGAGACCACCGGAGTAGTCTTGGGGAGAGAAGATAGTGGCCTTGAAGAGGAGGGAGCTGTGAGGTTAAAGAGAGGTAGAGTTGAGAGATACTACAGAGATAGAACTGACATACTTGGTAAATGATTGGATGTGGGTGTAGAAATGAGAGTGAAAGAAAAAGTATTGGTTTCTTTCCAGGACAGCTGAATTGGAAAAGGGCAAGTCACTGAGCTAGAAAGAGGAACTGGTTTGGGGGGAGGGTGATGAATGCAGTCTTAGACATGCTGAGTTTAAGTTATATGAAAGTCATCCAAGGAGAGATGTCTAGTGGGCAGTTGGACACACAGGTGTAGAGTTTAGAAGACAGGTCTGAGCTGGTGACATGGACTTGAGAGTCATCAGTATATGGACAAGTCATTGAAGTCATGCAAGGGGATGAGATCAACCAGAGGGAAAATGTTGAGGCACAGGGTTGGGACTCAAGAAAACCAATAATTAAGGGGATATGGGCCTATAAAGATGAGAAATAAATCAGGAGGGTATAACAATGCAAAAGCCAAGGGAAGACAGTGTTTGGGAGAAGAAGGTCATGGTACAAAATGTGGCTTTAGAGACATGACTGTCACTGGTGATTCTGGAAAGAGCAATGTTGGTGGAGGCAAAAGCCAGACTGTCATTTATTGAGAAAGGCATGGGAGGTGAGAAAGCCCATATAGGAAGTGTAAATAGCACACTAATGCAAAGAGAAAGGAAATAGTTACCTCTACACACATTTTGAAGACACACAAATCATGTTATTTTAAGGAGATAACAAACCATCCCAAATCTTTTATGTGAGAAGTGAAGATGGACACATGTGGATAGACGAATGGAAGAAAATATGGCAGAGCCAGGTAACACAGTGTAGGTTTGCTAGAAGAAAGTTGATCTTTTCTTAACAGTGTAAAAGATTCATGTGGTGGTTTGAAGCTGCACATACCCCAGAAAAACATGTTCTTAAATTTAATCCATTCCTGTAGGTGTGAATCCATTGTAACTAGGACCTTTTGATGAAGTTACTTCAGTTAAGATATGGCCCAGCCTACTTAGCATGGATCTTAATCCTATTACTGGAGTCCTTTAGAAGCAGAATAAATTTCAGATGGAGAGAAAGCCACAGAGGGAGCCAGAAGCTGAAACCAACAGAGCCTGGAAGAGAAAGGAAAGGCCAGAAGAGGTGCCATGTGCCTTGCCATGTGGCAGAGGAACCAAGGATCCCTGGAAGCCAGTCCCAGAATGCCATAATCTTCCTGAAGGAAGAAAGCATTGCCTTGATACCTTGATTTGGACAATAACCTGCCTGAAAAACTGTGAGTGAATAAATTCCAATTATTTAAGCCAAGCCATTGCATTGGTATTTGCTTGAGCAGTCTAGGAAACTAAAACAATTCATAAAAGTCATGCATGGCTTTTAATTCAATATGAGAAAATGTGGAACTTTCCATAAACTCCTTGAAATCTTTCCACCTAGAAACATGGGGAACTGATTTGGCATGTTTATCACCTCCCTGCTCCAATGTTCAATCAAATCTCCCACCTTAAAGGTCATATCTTGGCCAAAAATGAGAGAAAATGGTATTAAAGTATTTGTTCTGATCCTTTGGTAAGCAAATAAGAGTAAATTATCTCCTGGGAGTACCGTGTTCACCAATGTGAGGCAAATTACAACAACTATGTAAGTGTTAAAATATCACACATATACTAGCTTTATGTGCTGGTACTGCCAGTTGAGCACATATATTTTAAATTCTCTCATAGAGACAGCTCTCACAATTTGTCATGCATACTCTCCTCTCAAATAGTAAACTCATTTAAGGAAGTGAAAGATATTTTTTCTGATATTCACACTGTCTGGAAGATGACATATTTAATAAAAAGCCCTGGAATAAGGTAAAAGGTGTGGCTGGCTTACCTTCTAAACATTCCTTGAATCCATCCACTCTTGCCATCTTTACCCTTATGCTTCCCTACATTAGGCTCTGGTTGGCTCTTTCTTGGATAACTGACTGCCACAAGTTCCCAGCCTCCAGGATTGCACCAAGGTGGGAGCTGCCACATGAAGGTGGAAGTTATCTGATATCAGACAGAAACTCTGAGTAAACCTTGAACCATACTCTTAGAATCCAGAGGCAAATTTTCCTTGCCACTGTTTGTTTTGGCCAGAGATTTCAGCAGCTTTTGTTCATTTATTCATAAACATTTACTGAGAGGATCTCCCATGTGTTGGACATTGAATGAGGCTATTTGAAGGTGAAAATCAAGTCTCTGTCCTCCATTCACAGTACGTGATTGAAGAACTATCTTATTGAAAGAAAGGTCTGGCTTTTTCCCTCAGCTCCTGGAAGGTGATCTCTAGGACTGTAGAATGTCCTCTTGGTAGAAATGTCCATTTGCCTGAAGGCTTTGGTCATCTAGCAGTCTAACAATGGGATTTATGAGGGAAGCTTTGGGCCACATCGTATCAGTTCCAACCTCCAGAGGATCTGATGACTAAAGGTATTAAGCTGACTTTGGGGAGGGACTGGAGACTAAAGGCTGGCCAGTGGACAGTTTGTGATTGAGCCCCAGTTAAAACTCTGGACACCAAAGGCTCAGATGAGCTTCCCTGGTTGGCAATACTCTGTGTGTATCATCATACATCTTGATAGGGAGGATGTAATGCTGTCAATGACTCCATAGTGAGAGGACAGCCAGAAGCTTCATGTTTGGGCCTTCCCAGACCTTAGCTTTTGTGTTTCTTTCTTTGGCTTTTTCTCATTTGCATTCTTTCACTATAACAAAATTGTAACTGTAAGTAGAGCACTTTCCTGAGTTCTGTGAGTTGTTACAGTGAATTATTGAACCTGAGGGTGGTCGTGGGAACCTCTGGATTTGTAGCCAGCTGGTCAGAAGTAAGAGTGACCCTGGGGGCCCCCAAACTTGTGGTGGCTGGTATCTGGGGTGAGGGCAGTCTTGCGGAGACTGTGGAGTTGGACTCTAGCTCTTTTTGCAGTATATTGGGGCAAAGAGGCTGGAAAACAGGTGAATTATAATACAACATGGAAAGTGCTAATATAATGTCAAATCTTGGATTTAATGGAAATGAGGATCTGCAGGACCCCAAACCTGGATGGTGGGAGAAATTGTAAGACAAAAGCAGTCAGGACCCCAGAAGAGGGAACACCAAATATGAGGCAACCATTTCTTGGGAAACTAATCAAACCCAGCAGGAACACAGCCTGATGGACTGAATGCTCATGATCTCTGGATACTCAACTGTACCACCTGGACTCACAATGGCAAAGCTGAGCTGTAATGAAGTATAATTTGGGCTACAAAAGTAATTGTGGGAGTTTTGGATGCTGAAGCCCAGGAACTAAGGACAGAGAGGAGTAGAGAGAAGGCTCAATTAGACACAGCAGAGGCCCTGGGAAGAGAGACGAGCCATTCACCAGTCTACAGATGGTCTTGTGGAGAAAGCAGAGCAGCTGAGCCTGGACAGAAATAAGCTGCAGGAAGAGAGGAACCCAGGAAGCCTCTCAATCCTAGCAGACATCTTGCTCCAACATATGGCAACAGATTTTGGTGAGGGAGGTAACTTATGCTTTATGGCCTGGTAACTGTAAGTTTCTACCCCAAATAAATACCCTTTATAAAAACAAACAAACAAACAAACAAAACCTAATTGTGGTTTTCTGTTTTAAAAACCCTATAACCAGCTCCTTTCCCCAAAGTCCCATCCCACAGAACCTAATCCATGAAGTTTCCTTGCCTGACAGTAGTAAATTCAGCACAGTATTCACTTTGTTTCAGAGACTTCATTTTTCTTTATTAATATCAGATCAAAAGGTTACAGAAGCATGGAAGACCATGCTTTATATGATTGTGTCTCTAACATCATTGCCTAGCACAGGAAATCTGGGGCAGAGGGTCTCTCTATAAAGGAGAAAAGGATAGTGAGTCTGGTTATGAGCTCATTTATGCATTCAACAAATATTTACTGAATACCTACTATGTGCCAGGCATTTAATTTATAAAATAGATATGTTCTCAGTTCTTGTAAAGCTTAGAGTAAGTGAACAAACACAACATAGGAATACAGCATGAGTAAGCAAACACATCAACAAATAATTACAAGTACTATGAAAAGAGGAACAGGGGTAGTGATAGAGAATAACAGGGTATGTCTAATTAGACATGGTAGGTCAGGGAAGTCTCTCTGAGGAGATTACAAGAAAGCTGAGTCCTTAAGGATGAGGAGGAGACATATATGTAAAAATCAATGGAACAGTGATTCAGAGAGCAGGAACAGCATGTGCAAAGACCCTGAGGTGGGAAAGTGCTTTAAGAACTAAATGCAGGTGAGTGTGGATGGAGTTTAGTAAACAAAGGGGAGAAGAACATAAGATAAAGTTTAAAGGAGACAGAAGTCAGATCAATTTTGAGGTGAGATATCCAGATACAACTATCTACTAGGCAGTTGGAGAAATCTGGCAAGAATTTGGATGAGGAAGACAGGATTGGTCATACAAAGTTGGAATCACCATTAACAAAAGATACACTGGAAGGCAGGGCAAGAAATAAACTCCTAAAAGCAGTGATTGTAGAGTAGATGCCCAGAGGGTCTAGGAAATGTCCTGGGAAACACCCATTATTAAGGGGTGGGAGAAATTGAGGCTAGCATACAAACAAAGAAAGAATGGTCAAAGGCAGAACCTATATAGGTGAGAGAATACAAGGGAGGAGAGTTTTGAAAAAAAGATACCGGTTAACCATTTCAAATACTGCCAAGAGATCCAGGAGATTGAAAATGGAAGAAATGCCCATTGGCCATGGAAATAAGGAAGTCACGTGTAACTTGGGAAAGCAGTTTCAGTACAGTGAAGGAGAAGGAAGTGGAAGGAATAGGAATGGGTGGGTGGGTGTGTGTGTGTGCGTGCGTGCACACGTGTGCAGGTTCTGCTTAGAGAGGTTTGAGAATTGGAAGGTGAATAGCTTTGGAGCTAAGTGAAGGGTTATGGCTATGATGAAGTAACTTGTATAGGACAGTCCTTTTCCAGCCTCAAACAAAATAAAACTGGACAGACCATATGAGGCAATTGTATTTAGGCATTGGACACCAGATGGCGCAAGACTGTAATCCCTAGGTCAGGACGATTTTATAAGGTCAACCTCAGGTTCTCCAGCTCCTGCTTGGGGACAATATCCACGACTTCCGGTTTCTGCATGGGGATAAGTTCCCCACCATGGTGAAGAAAGCTGGAGTCTGAGTAGAGATTTGAGGTCCCACTGAGCAGAGGAGGCAGAGAGCAGAGTCCAGGGCAGTGAAAGTAGCTGCAATTTGTGGGGCAGATAGAAAGGAGGGAGCTGTGACTTTTGAGGCATTTTACAAACAAGTCACAGGCCTGCCTTTTTCGCCAGCCACATATCTGATCAATTCTCCCCATCCAGCCCCTGGACCCACATTCTGCACATACATACTTAAGACTCAGTTGCATATCATCCACCCTCAAGGACCTTCCTTGTCATTTGCACTTACCTCAATTACACCATACTGTATTGTGATTTCTGGTTTACATATTTTTTTCTCCTTCACTTTGTTGTGAACTTCCTAATAGTAGGGATTCTGTCTTGCTATTTCTGTGTCTCAGGTCCTGCCCAGTCCTGGCATTTAGTTGCTTTTCACAAGCATTTGTCAAGCTGCCTTGAGGAAAAACTAAGAGTAATACCTAATTATACACTACTGGGTTCAACAACTTTAATGTGCACATGTCTTATCATCCCCAATCATACACGAATACATGTTAAATGAATAAATGAACAAGATTAGAAATGCCTTAATTAAGGACAAGGACCAATTTCTACTTGTTTTGAATCTCTTATGCCTCCATAAAAGGATATTAGGCACACACTAAATATTCAATAAATACTTGTAAAATTGTTGGTTGATTAGCAGAAGAGTAAATAATCTCCCGATGCATCAAGGGTTTCCTCAAATTCGGATCTTTGAGGTGTGAGCGTGGAAGGGAAACTGCACTGATGATTACTTTGAGGTCTCACATAAGCACCACATGCCATGAACTCTAAGGAGCTATTGCATTTAAGATCTGGGTAGCAAGGGCGGAAACTGTTCTGGTGTCTCTACTTCTGTCTCCTGGGACAGTGAGAGCAACTACTTACTACCTTGGGAAGTTCCCTGAGATGTTCCCTTCTGGATGAAGAACATTAATAGACATTATGAGTAGGTTTGATCAGTGGGCACATGGAATAGATCTAGCTCTCAAAGTTTTCTGGAAAATCTTAAAGTAATTATATAATTTTTTGTGAGTCTTGTTCTGTCAAGGGGTTAGATCAAAGTGAAATATCTGAGGCTTGATACTTATAAAGACAAACTCTTTTTGAGAGACAAAAGAAGAGTCTTTCAGAGATTTCCCTGAGGAGAAAGTAGTTTGTGCTCCTCCCTAAATCCCTTCCCTGCCAATGGGCCACTGACAGTCACAAGCTCTAGAATCTTCCTGTTCTCAGATTCACTCCTGGAATCCCAGTTGCTCCAATGATACTTAGTATCATTCTGATCTCTTAGTATGATCTGTAGGTAACTCTGGCATTCACTAAGAGGTATTTCCTTGGCAGCAATTGTCAGAACAAACTATTTCTATTGATTTAGCACAATTTCTTATATTTTCCCAGAAGCTGCTGACAGCTTAACTTCCAAGGATTTTCTAAGTTTCAGCTTGGTTGCTCACATGGTCTCATTAAAGCATAATTTCTGCTCCACAGCACAGCCAAAAGAGCCCAGACTAGAGAGTCAGGTGACCTGGGATGGAAAGCCAGCTCTGTGTCTGGGGTGCTCTTGGGCGAGTGATCTTTCCTTCCTAAGCCTCAGTCTTTTTTATTGATAAGGAGGAAAGTAGTCTTTACCTAGGAGGGTTGTTGTGAGATAATGTATCTTCTTGTTATTATTTGATTTGCAGAATGTTCTAGAATAGTGCCTTTTCACATAGAAAACACTCAAAAAATATTTACTGATTGAATTTACTTAAGTTGAAGGCATATGCCATAGGCAGTCTCAGATTTACAAACTGGAGTTTTTCCAACACTAAATACATTCCCCTATATAAAGAGAGTTATAAATTGAGGTTTGACTTCAGATTGGTACTAAAACCCATTTAGTGCATAATATTGCTAAAATACTGTAAATTTGCTGTCGGGAAACACAGAAAATAAAATCGGTCTTTAAGCAAAACAAGAAAACACCAAATAAAAACAATTTTGTATTTCTCTTGAATGTTAGTGATTGGGGAAAAGGCAGATTTAATTTAAAGAGGATGATGTGGTAGATAATTATTGGAGGAGATCCTGAAGGAAACATTTGTGTTTTTCCAAGGGCTCTCAGGGTTGATGTCCTGAATATTTATTCTGTTTAATTTTCCATCAAACTTCAGGACTGTCTGCTTTTATACAGGTATCCCATTAGCACCAATCTTTATGTTTGTCAGCAATGACAAACATTTCTTTTAGCTCATATATGGTGGGCTTTCGTGAGTCAAGTTGTTATTTCCCAAGTAATTGGAAACTGGCAAAAAGAAGGAATGAGAGAGAAATAGACCCAACCACAGACAGATCTGTATAATAAGTAAGAACAAGTTGAAAAGGAAACAGAAACTAAAAGGAGTTAAGAGTAGATGTGTGTGCATGTGACAATTCTACCCCAGGCAACCATGTTAATTGAGAGGAGCTGTCACAGCAGAGGAAAATGGCTGATAAGCTCTCTCTTAAGGGGAACAATGTGGGTGGTGGGCAAGAGACTGAAGATAAGAGAGCTCCCCAGTATGGCTTCTGAGTGGTAACTCAGTGATGAGGAAGTTTGGTTCCTGTCCTAAACAAGTGCTCAGGAGGGGTCCTGTAAGGCAGCATTTAGGGACGAGGCCATGTGACCTTTCTAGATTTGGGTGTTCTCATCCATACAATGAGAAGGTGGGACTAGACAGTCTCTACAGAAATTTTCAGTCTAAAATTTTAAAAGTTTATGAGGACCTTGTTACTTTGTAGCAGCTAGTACTGTTTCCAGCTAAATACAAGTTACAAGAATAGACTTTGCTTATGAAGTCCAAAATGGTTCTTCATCCTCACCTCCTTAAAATTGGATCTTCCCTAAACATTACCATGACAGTTAAGAGAGATGATATCTTTCTTCTAAAGGTTTTTCAGAATTATACAAGGCAGGATATTTTTCAGAAAATATCTGTGCATTTGGAACCTTCCCTGGAGTAAAAGATTTTTCTAAGTGAGAATTCCTCAAAGAACAAGAAACAAAAATGGACTTTTTTTTAATATAAAAACTGCTTATATTTAGTAGTGTTAACTCCTGCCTTAAGGAGCGTATTTTCAAAAGAAAATTTAACATGATATACAATGAATTATTAAACTTCTATACTACAGACTTTTATCAAAGTCATAGTTTAAAAAACCCATTGCACACATTGAAAAACTGATAATCTTTAAAAAACATGATGAGACTTTTAGAATCTCAGTTATGCATATAGAAATGATAGGGCTTGATTTGGAATTTTGCATGAAAAGAACACTGCAGCAGAAATTAGGATTAGGGTTACGACTAGGGGTTAATATCTGCTTTGACCACTTATTAAGCATCTGACCGTGGAAGTTTCTTTTGTCATTATGTTTCCAGTTTTTAATATATGAAATTAGGAAATAACAACCATTTCCTCAAATCAAGCATGCTTGTATTGCTATTCTCTTATTGTAATAGCATTTATTTTGATCCACTTAGACTTAGAGCATCAACCAGTGGAGTTCTCATAATGTGTACCACCTTGGTGTGGTGATAAGAAAATAATTTTACAGAATTATGAAGAAGAAATTGAAAATTGCAGACTACCTAGTTTGGTGTCAGTATGCTACAAGGCTTATATATCAAATTGTGATGATTCAACCTCACCCGCTTTTGTTACATTAAAGTTTTGGACGTTTGAAGTCTGTGATGTACATATGCCCCCTGTGTAAAGCCCATCAAAAGGATTCGTGTTCCTTTTAGTAAAAAATACCAAGTCTTTCCAGAGAATACTGACAGAGTTCAGGATCTCCTGAAGAACAACCTTCCAGGGAAGCAAATGAATCAAATGAGCAGGTTGTGTCTGTCCAGAAAGACACCCCTGTCTCAGAAAATTTTTCCTGGGCTCCACCTCTCACCTGTCTACTTTCTGTCATTGCTGCTCATTTTGAATCCCGTTTGGCTTAGTTTGACAGGCTGCCATGACAAATACCACACAATGGGTTGACTTAACAACAGGCATATTTTGGCTTTCAGTTTGGAAGGCTAGAAGCCCAGAACCAAGGTATTAGCAGGGCTTGCTTTCTCCTGGGAGTCTGTGGTATACTTGTGCTGGCTTGCTGCAATCCTTGGGGTTCTTTGGCTTGCACCTCTGCCTCCTGTCACACAGCGATCTTTCTCTCTCCTTCTGTTTGAACTTCTGGTTTCTGCTGACTTCTGTTTTTCCCTGTAGCCTTCTCTGACTTCCAGCTTCCACTTTCTTCTTTCTAAGGCCTCCAGCAGTAAGGGTTAAGCCTCACCCTCATTCAGTTGGCCACCTTAACTGAAAATAACATCTCAAAAGGTCCTGTTCACACATGAATTCACACCCATAGGAATGTGGATAAAATGAATGAATTAAAATGTCTTTCTTCAGGATACATAATTCAACTGACTATACCATCCTTTTTCTGCCTGTTCTTTTGCTTGCTGCTTTGGACTGTCCTTGCTTCTCTGCCTGTCCTTACCCATATATCCCAGGTCTGCCTTTCCCCTGAACCACAGTCCCACCCTTACCTTAAGTAAGGATCAGATTCTCTTTTTTGCAGCCTCTGGGCATTGTAGGTGAGTCTCCATTGCCCTCCTGGCCATAGCTTGCTAAGCCTTAGCTCCTCTGCCCCCGCCCCTCTACTGTCCCCCTCACAGAACCAGAGCCACAGCCACCGCATTGCACCTGATGAAAACATCTGCCCTCTATGCTCTGCAAAAACAACATCAGTATTAAAGCAGATAATTTGATGGTGCCTCAACTTTCTGATGATGATGTACAGATTAGACCTTCATGCAGGGAAACCTCATATTGGCAATCTGAGCTCATTATAACTGCACTTAATCTTAAAAAATATCTGGCAGAACTACTTAATCAGAGATACCTTTTATGTGCAGTTTGTTACATTTTCATTCATACATTGACTCAACAAACATTTACTCAATACCTTGAAGGTACTAGGCACTATTTTAGGTGTGAGGAAAGTAACTGAATATCTGAAAATAACTGAAATAACAAGAATGCCCCTGCTCTCATGGATTTTAAAGTTTTTAGAGAAATATAGGCCAGAAAATGGGCAATTGCAATGTGATGGGTAATCACTGTGATAGGAGAGGTAGAGTGGGCCTGCTTGAACCAGGACAGGGGTGTCTAACCAGACTTGAGGCTCAGGGAAGCCTTCCTGGGGCAATGATATATAAGGAGAAACCCAGAAGAAAAGGAATTAGCCAAACAATGCAGAAAAGAAACTGGGATACACTGTATGCTGTTTACAGATCAGGGTAATTTAGTTTGCTTTTCAAAAAGCAAATGTTTCTGTTGCTCAGAGAAGAAAATAAATGCTACCTGACATGTAGGCAACTGAAAGAACTTTAAAGATTCCATCTAAATACAATACAGCCTGCTTGTCCTTGGAATCAATAATGATGCTACCTAACGGTAAGATTTGTGTGTGTGTGTGTGTGGCATTTCAGTAATAAAATCATATCATGTGGGATCCAAGAGAGTATTGAAAAATGAGCCCAGTGTGCTTCTATCAAACATTTTAGAGATACCACCCAAAAGAGAGAGGGGCAAAGGAAAACAATGTTGATGGAAAGACTGTGAGTAGAAGGTGCAGCTGCCGGCACCCTTCACCCCATCCTTGGAGCAGACAGGTTTGAATTCTCTGGCCTCTGGCCGGTGGCTATAGACAGATGGGGCCACAGAGGTTGCCCGCCCTAAGAAAGAGGAGAGAGAGGGATGCAGCTTAAGGCTGATTCTGATTTTGGCCAACAAATTTGGTCCACTGTGTCCCACGAGCCCTTCCAGGCTGGGTGGGGCTGCATCAATGCCTGCCTTGGGAGCCAGCACGGGGCTAAGGAGATCCAAAGCTCACAAACACCTGCCCTACTGACTGGTACTGGTTGGTGAGAACTCAGAAGGGAGTGGAATTATTTCCTACCTGGGAAAAGGGAGGGGGCTGCCAGCAAAGACTGCAGAAGAGCCCCAGAGAAACTCTGATTCGAGAGGCTCTGAATAGCCATGAGGCAGCATCCTCTGTCATATTATTGTGGTTAGTGTTGCAGCAAACACACCCCACCAGGCTTTGAACCAAAAAGGCTGCCCAAGGTTGCCAACTGCTGGTGGACCAAGGAAGTGCATGTGAGGAAATTAAGAGAAATAAGTAAGAGAGGCTTCTACTAGTCTTTACAGCCTCCCTCCCAAAGGCCCTTGGAAGTGGGTCTGCAATTGATTACTGGTTCCATGGCCCAGATTGGAGCAACTAAACAGTGACAATCCTAAAGACCTAGAACAGGTTGAACCAAGAATCAAAGAATGACAGTAACACACAGCTTCCCACCACTAAATCCCTATGCAAGAGAGAGCAATTGCACATCAGAGGAAACTCAACATCATAATTAGATGCCTGGACATCAGCAAAAAAATTACAAACCATACTGAAAAAATGGAAGAAATGGCCTAAACAAAGGAATTTATCAAAGCTCCAGATGAGACAAAGGATTTGAGACAACTAATCAACAAGGTTCATACAAATCTCCTAAATCAAATCAACAAGTTGAAAGACAATACAGCTAAAGAGATAAAGGACATCAATATGACACTGGGAAGAAGAAAAAAACAAACAAACAAACAAACAAAAAAGAAAACAAACAAACAAAAAAAGAAAAGAAAAAGATGACACTGGGTGAGCACAAAGAAGAATTTGAAATCCTGAGGAGAAAAGTAACAGAGCTCAAAGGAATAAAAGACACAATAGGTGAGATAAAGAACACATTAGAGGTATGCAACAGCAGACTCAAAATAATATAAGAAAAAATACATGTCCCTGAAGACAGAACAGCTGAAATTAAAGAGAGAAAAGAACGGAGGGAGAGAAGAATGGAAAAAATTAAGCAGGGGCTCAGTGAGTTGAATGACAACACAAAACGCAACAACTTATATGTCATGGGAGTTCCAGAAGGAGAAGAGAAGGGAAAAGAGGCAGAAAGAGTATTTGAGGAAATAACAGCTGAAAGTTTCCCAACTCTCATCAAAGAAATGAACTTACATGTCCAAGAAGCACAGCATGCCCCAATCAGAATAAATCCAAATAGACCTACTCTAAGACACATACTACTCAGAATGTCAAATACCAAAGGTAAAGAGAAAATTCTGAGAAAAGCAAGGAAGAAGCAAACCATCACATACAAGGGACGCCAAGTAAGACTTAGTGCAGATTTCTCATCAGAAACCAGGGAGGCTAGAAGACAGTGGTGTGATATAATTAGGAAAATTGCCAGTCAAGAATTCTTTATCCAGCAAAATTGTCCATCAAATACAAAGGTAAGTTTAAAATATTCACAAATAAACAGAAACTAAGAAAGTTTGTAAAAAAAGAGTCCACCTTTGCAGGAAACATTAAAGGGAGTCTGACAGCCCGAAAGAATAAGACAGGAGAGAGAGGCTTGGAGGAGTGTGTAGAGGAAAGAACTAGCAAAGGATAACCAAAAGAGTGAAAAGACAGATGAAAATAAGATATGACACATGAAAGCCAAAGAATAAAAGGTGGAAGTAAATAATGCATTTACAGTAATATCATTGAATGTGAATTTATTAAACCTCCCAATCAAAAGATATAGGCTGACAGAATGGATTAAAAAAAAAAAAAAAACATGAGCCATCCATATGCTGCCTACAAGAGAATCACCTTACACCCAGGGATACAAACCGGCTGAAAGTGAAAGATTGAAAAAAGATACTACACACAAACAGCAACCAAAAAAGAGCAGTGTTAGCTGTACTAATATTGGGCAAAACAGACTTTAAATGCAAAAAAGTTATAAGGGATACAGAAAGCCATTATATATTAATAAAAGGGACAATCCACCAGGAAGAAATAACAGTTATAAATATCTATGCAAGTGCTCATGGATCTTTCTGCAGGATAGACTACATGTTGGGTTGGTTACAACTGACCTCACAGAAATAAAAAGGATCATAAAAGGATATTATGAGAAACTGTATGCCAACAAACTAGACAACTTAGACTAAATGGACAAATTCCCAGAAATGCACAAACAACCTACATTGACTCTGAAAGAAATACAAGAACTCAACAAACCAATCATATTTAAAGACATTCAATCAGTCATCAAAAATCTCACAACAAAGAAAAGTCCAGGGTGAGATGGCTATACAGGTGAATTCTACCAAGCTTTTCGAGAAGAATTAACACCAATCCTGTTTAAACTCTTCCAAAAAATTGAAGAAGAGGGAAAATTACCCAACACATTTTATGAAGTCAACATCACCCTAATACCAAAGCCAGACAAAGATACTACCAAAAATAAAAGAAAAGAAGAAAAAGAAAAGAAAATTACAGACCAATCTCTCTAATGAACATAGATGCAAAAATTCTCAACAAAATACTTGCAATAGAATCAAACAGCATATCAAAAGAATTATACACCATGACCAAGTAGAATTTATGCCCTGTATGCAAGTGTAATTCAACACAAGAAAATCAATTAACATATCACATTAACAAATTGAAGGAAAAAAAAAACATGTGATCATCTTGATCGAAGCAGAAAAGGCATTTGACAAAATCCTGCATCTTTCTTGATAAAAACACTTCGAAAGATAGGAATAGAAGGAAAGTTCCTCAATATGATAAAGGGTATATACGAAAAACCCACAGCCAGCATTGTACTCAGTGGGGAAAGGCTGAAAACTTTCTCTCCAAGATTGGGAACAAGACAAGGATGCCCACTGTCACCACTGTTATTCAACATTGTGCTAGAAGCTCTAGCTCGAGCAATTAGACAAGAAAAAAAGGCACTCAAATAGGAAAAGAAGAAATAAAATTCTCATTATTTGCAGATAACATGATCCTATATTTAGAAAATTCTGAAATGTTTTAGACAAAGGTACTTGAGCTAATAAAAGAGTTCAACAAGTGGCAGAATACAAGATCAATATGCAAAAATCAGTAATGTTTCTGTACACTGGTATTTAACAATCTGAGGAGGAAATAAGGAAAAATATTCCATTTACAATAGCAACAAAAAGAGTCAAATACCTAGGAATCAATTTAACCAAAGATGTCCAGGACCTATATCCAGAAAACTACAAAACAATGCTAAAAGAAATCAAAGAAGACCTAAACAAATGGAAAGACATTCTGTTTCATGGATTGGAAGACTAAATATTGTGAAGATGTCAATCCTACACAAACTAATTTATAGATTCAATACAATACCAATCAAAATTCCAAGAGCCTGCTTTACAGAAATAGAAAAGGTAATTACCAAATTTATTTGGAAGAGAAAGTGCACCCGAAAAGCCAAAAGCATTCTAAAAAAGAAAGAATGATGTGGGAGGACTCTCACTGCCTGAACTTGAAACATACTACAAAGCTACAGTGGTCAAAACAGCATGGTATTGGCATAAAGATAGACATATTGATCAGTGGAATAGAATTAAGAGTTCAGAACTAAATCCTCACCTCTACAACCAACTGGGTTTT
>JAQZBX010021792.1:0-32027 GCA_029593785.1 Cabassous unicinctus
TTCCTGTTTCTCAGTGTGGTTTGTAATTTTTTGTTGCCCTCTAGTCACCATTTTATCTTGATGGATTTATTCAGTTGATTAGCTTCTCTCTCTGCTCTAGAGTTTTATTTAGCTGGTGGTTCTGTGTGTGTGTAAAGTTTTTTCTTTGGTACTTTTTCTTCTTATTTTATTTCCTTGCTTCTTTCTATGTTCCCTTGAAGGCAAAAGATTAGGGCCAGAGGAATCAAAAGATGTGAGAAAGGAAGAAGGATAATAGTAATATTGATAAAAGTTAGAAGAGTGGCCAAATAAGACTTAATGAAGTGAATATTTAATTCATGTAGGCAGTGTAGAGTAATAGGAAAGAAAGTGGAGTACCTACGATGGACTGGGAAACCAAATAGAGGAATATATATATCATGATTTAGAAGGCTAGAATTATGAGGAGGGAGAGAAAGAGTTAAGAAAGGGCTAAAAGGAAAGAGTTAATATTAATAAAGAAATAAAAAAACAAAATAGAGGGAATAGAAATTGACACCCTTGAGTTGTGGGCGTATGGAAAAAATGTGGTATTTAATAGCCACAACAGAAAGCAGAAGGCAGAAAGATGAGGGAAGGATAAGAGATAGTTTGGAATACACAATCAATATATAGAGAGAAGGGGAAATTACTGAAGAAGAATCACAGCAAAGAAGAGAGAAGCTAGGAGCACCTACTTTTTAAAAAATGAAAGAAAGAAGAAAGGGGGGAGGAAAGAGGAAAGAAAAGCAAGAGACAACAAATACACAGAGAAAAAGCAAACAACCACACTGGCAAGCAGTCAAACAAAGCTAAGGGGGATCAATATTCCCTGGGGTCCCGTGGATCCTCTCAGCCTGCTTGTGTTTATCAAACAATTTCCCCGCAGGGTTTTTATATGCAGGTCCTGAAGCAGCTTTTGGGTATTAAACTAAATTAAAAAGAATTTATTTTTCTTTTATTAAAGTGACCATTTTATTTATTTATTTATTTATTTATTTATTTATTTATTTATTTTTGGTGTAATACAGGACCAAAAATAAGTCCTTCTCTAGACCACCCCCTCACGGCGGGGACCTTAACTGGGCTTGTGGGAACTAATCAAGCACTTCCCAATTTCTGGATTCCCCAGGGACGCAGAAATCTGATGTTTGTCAGTGTAGAACTATAAAAACGGCAGACTCCACCCTTCTGGATCAGAGCCCCTGCATCACCGGGTTGAAGGTAAGTGAGATTTACTCTGCAGATTCACCTCTCTCCTCAGCCTGGCGCTGTTTCAAGTTGGCTTATCTGCTCCCCAAAGTTATGAGGGGGTCCAGGCAGCCAGATCGACAGCTAAAATATCCCCTCTCTGCTTTCTGTCAGAACTCTCCCTCTCTTGGAGATTGCCCCTCTCCCCAGCTCCGTGGGGCTCGGGGCTTATCCCTGGCAGCTAGTCAAATCACCTCCCTCTGCAGATTCACCTCTCTCCTCCTCTGGGTGCCGATTCACTGCAGCTGTTTTGTTTGTCTAAGTTGCAGGGGGCTTCAGGGAGCCAAATCCCCAGGAAATAAAGCTCTCTTACCAGAGCTCCCCCCTCAGAAAACGCCCCCTCCCACTGGGCCGGGTCACCCAGTTACTGGATGCGAGTCATGCTCCCAACCGGCTTTTTTGTTTTTTCCTCCAGTAAGGGTGGGGGTCAGACGACTGTGTTTACCGCCACAGGCAGGGTTAAAACTCACGAATCTTTATGGTTCAGTCCACACCGTCAATCTGCCCAGATAGATGTCCCAAGCTTCTCACTCCACACACCCACAGCTCAGACCCCAGTGCAGGACTCCATCCACTATCCGCCATGATCTGGGAGCTGCCCGCAGTTGCCCTCCTAAGCCGATGCCATCTTCCCTCTCTCTCTAATTGGGTGTTTTTTGATGACTACTTCCATCTCTTTACTTGTGATTGGTTTGTTGAGTTCACACATTTCTTCTTTCATCAATGTAAGCTGCTTCTGTGTTTCTAGAAATTGGTTCATTTCATCTATTATTCATCATGTTGGCATAAAATTTTTCAAAGTATCCTCCTATGATACTCTTATTACTGTGGGATCAGTGGTGATATCCTTCTTTCATTTTTTTTATTTTATATATTTTAATCTTCTCTGTTTTTTCTTTTTTAGTCTAGCTAAGTGTTTGTCAATTTTATTAATCTTCTCAAAAAAAAAACAACTTTTGGTTTTGTTAATTTTTCTAGTGTTCTTTTTGTATTTTCAGTTTCATTTAGTTCTACTCTAATCTTTGGTATTTCCTTCTTTTTTGCTGACTTTGAGATTAGTTTTTTGTTTTTTTCTAGTTCCTCCATGCGTTCAGTTATGTCTTTAGTTTAGCTTTTTCTTCTTTTTTTAATATAAGCATTTATGGCTATATATTTCCCTCTCAGCAATGCTTTGCTGCACCCCATGGTTTTTTATATGTTGTCTTTATTTTCATTTGTTTCAAAGTATTTACTGATTTCTATTGTAATATTTTGCAATTTCTTCCTTTACTCACTGATTGTCTAAGATTTTGTTGTTTAAATTCCATATCTTTGTGCCTACTCTGGTTCTCTGTCCCTTATTAATTTCCAGCTTCATTCGGTTGTGGTTACAGAAGTTACTTTCTGTAATAATATCAATCTTTCTGAAATTTAGAGGTGTTCTGTGGTATATCATGTGGTGTATCCTGGGGAATGATCCATGTGTGCTCAAGAACAATGTACATCCTGTTGTATTTGGGTGTAATGTTCTGTGTATATCTTTAGGTCTAGATTCTCTAATGAATTATTCAAGACCTCTGTTTCTTTATATTAATCCTAGTAGCAATTCATTTTGTTTATGAATTCTAAAAATCTATATTGGATTGTGTTTGTAAACTGGTCTGTTTAGATTCAGGGGTTTAACTTTTACTTTGTTAAATCAAGATTAGGGCTTTTATTTCAGCATGCCATTAGTTTGTTCAGGGTTGGTCTCCACCTCTTTGGTGAGGATATAACAGATTTTCACATAGAAGAATAGAGCAGCTGAGCCCAGAAATGAGCCCTAGGGATAGAGATGAGCCTTATGCCAGCCTACAGCTGAGATCAGAAGAAGCTGAGTTCACAGAGCCTTAAGAGGAAGAGGAAAACTGAACCCTCACAGACATTGCCCGTCATCTTTCATCAACAGGTGGCATCAGACTTTGGGTGAGAAAGTACCTCTTAAGTAACCTTGAGCTGAACTCTTTAGGGCCTTGTGACTCTAAGCTTCTACCCCAAATAAATATCCTTTATAAAAGCCAATAGATTTCCGTTATTTTGCATCACACACCCTTTGCCTGACTAATGCAACCCTCTGTCAAGATGTTCTGTGTAGTGGTGATAAAGGTTTATTAAATTTTTAACAATAATTTTGGCAATACCTTTTATCTGAAAAGAGAAGCGGTTCAATTGTTTATATATAAGGGGCATTATAGTTCTCAGTTTATATTTCTCAGAGCTCTCCAGATGAGGACTGAAAAAAAAATTAATAATTAGATTAATAATGAACATTGACCTTTTTCTCTTCTCCCCACTAAATTTGAAGAATTTACTGTAATAGAGAATTCTTGTGGGTGTTATGGCCACAGCAATGTAGTCAGAGATTACTAAGGTCAGTTAAAAGCATTGTGGATTTAAAAATTACATCTACACTGTTACCAAACAAAATATTTAACATTTTTAAATCAATTAAAAGATGAGTGAAAGCACTTAGCCATGTTGATCGTTAGGTAAGAATAAGGTGTAAAAATGTTGGCATTTCTGCACAGTGTCAATGGTTCTAAGGACTTGTTCTTGACAGTCATTGAGAAATTTTTTGTTTCTTACTGCATAAATGTTTTCATGTGTATTGTCTTATCTGATTCTCTCAAAAACCATATCAACTACATTCTAATTATAACCATTTTACAGAAGTGAAAATTCAGGCTTCAAGAATTTTAAGAGACTTTTTCCCAGGCATTCAGTTAATTAGAAGACTCTTGCTTTGAACCAAGCCCTTTTAGAGAATGTTGTCCATGTTCTTACTTATTTCATTTCTTTGTCTCTTCTGCTTTGACCTTAGTCTAAACTGATCACTAGCAGTTCATCTATTTATAAGTATTACTTTTAATAATAAAATAATTCATTGCTGACTAATGAATGATTTTATTGGGTATGTTTTATATTCAAGTTTTTTGGGTAAAAACTTGGAGCTGGGTGTGAATTTCATGGTTCAGATACATTTTATGAATAATTAAACCTTAGGAACATAATAAAAATGGTTGTTTTAATGAAAACATACAGCCATTAACATAGATTTGTATAATTGTTAGTTTTATTGAGCACTGTAAATTATTTTGGTCATTTTAAGTGGAATGCATGAAAACCAGGCTATTTGATAATTCTCACAATAAACCCCACTATATTTTTATTTATCTATTTAAAAAACATATAATTATATAAGTTATACAACTGATAAGTTTCTGTTAAAGGTTCAAGTGAAGACACAAATATCCTTCAAAGTGGGGTATACTTATTTAAAATGTAGTCAAAAGTTGAAGTAATTATCTGGATGACTCATGGAAAAGCTCTCTGTGATTAAGGCTTCTAGGTTTTTAAATGAAAGAATAATTACAATTTATAAGGGCACTTTATCATAAGGACAGTTTTCACAATTTCTAATTTGAATTTCATCATAATTCTGTGACATGAACAGATAAGATATATATAAATACCTCCAGTTTGCAATAAAGTCTTATAAATTGGAAACATATACCTTGGAAAACTGAACTTGATCGATTTGTTCCACATTATTGAAACAATTGGCAGATAAAATGTTAAGACTTTGGCTTATATTTATCATGCTGTTTCTACTCCTTACCTATGTTGTTGCCAATTTGTATACATAAGTGATGGAGGTATTACCTTGTGATTCTAAATCATTTGCTGTCTCCTTCACAAAGGGGCCTTGTTCATAAGTTCATACATGAATAAGGAATCAGAGGGCTTTAACCTTTACAAGTGGGTGGAGGCTGTAGAAATGAAACATTCCCAACTCTGGCTTTTGGACCAGTGGAAAAAACTTGTGTGGGAGCCAGAGGTTCTGTGTTAAAATCCCAGATCCACCATCTGTTATATGTTCAATTTAAACTCCTCAAATTATGAATTTCCTACCAGTAAAATGAGGATAATATGATGTAACATGGACTGTTTCCTAAGCATAGGCACTGAGCAATTACTTTTCTTGCAATATTTATTAGTCATCATGAGAACTCTGTTAGGTAGTTACTGTTAATTTTATAAGGACAAGTCCTCATTTTGAAATGATGGATCAAAACAAAAGCAACACAAAATTTAAGAATTACTTGTTATGTATAAGCTTAGAGCTAGGCACTTTCCCATAAATTTTCCTATTGTATAAGATAAATCGGTTCACCTTAAAGGCCCAATACAGTTCAGAATTTTAACTAGATTTCAAGAGTTTTACATTTCAATGTACTTATTGATTTGAATTTTGGTGCATTTGTCTACCCAAACAATCCATTTGAGTAATAATTAATAAAGATATTATTCAAATTCAGACATATATTATTACCACAATTAAGGTTCATTTGTCTCAGATTGTCAGATGGCTTCTGGAATAACTTTATTTACAGCAAACTATTTCAATTTTCAATTTTCCCTAGCACAGAATAAAGAAAAGCTATTAATTCAGTATTGTGGAAAAATACTAAATAATCTTTTATTTTTCCTTTCTTTAATCTTCCATATTAGTTTTTTTCTTCAGGATGATCCCTCATGAGGAAGTGCTTGAGGGATTAAGATTAGAATCTAAAACATCAGCTGAACAAAGTGGGTGCTGCTATAGACCAAGTTTGTACAAAGGCTTATACATTTTAAGTAGCTTTTCTTCTTACTTTTCAATTTTTTCCCATTTTCTGTCTTTGGTCACAGCAAAGCTAGCTTCCTAATGGGAACTTCCTCTTGACAGGGAGGTTCTTATTGTTAAATAGTTCATTTAATCCTAAAAACTAGTTAAGAGATATTATGATCCATGGTCATTGGCTCAACTGCTTCATGAATATGTACATCAAAGACTTGAAATAGTATAAAATAAAACATTATTCTGGCCAGATTATGATGACTAATATAGATTCATATCCATCATATACTCAAATTCAAACACATTTTTTCTATTTTAACTACTAAACTCTCATTATGGACTGTGATTATACTTTTCAAGAAGAAATACAACATAATTTTTTATGACAAGAAAAATCTAATACTGAATGACATCTACCCAAACTTTTGCATTACACCAAGTTTGATGAACAGAATCTTGAAAAATTTTCTCAAAAGTTATTGCTTCAATTTTCCATTTTATTTTCCATATTGATTTTGCCTAGCTATGGTGAAATTATTCTAATTTTATGAACTTTTCAGCAATTTAACTGTTTTGCTGACATTAAACGGACTTTCTATAGTTACTGCATTTATTCAAAAAATTTTCACACCAATGTCTACTAGAAAACTGGTGATTTTGATGAATGCATCTGGATATATGAAAGAAGATGATAGAGATTTGATTTTCAAATTAAAGCAACAAGATTGTAATAAATCAAATTGGAACAAACCCCAACTCTCCTCGAAATCTTGCAGTGGTTCACCATTTCATTATAGGAAAAGCCAAAGTCCTTACAATAGCCTCCAAGATTTTACCTGTCCTGGATTACGGTGACTTTCCTAACCTCTTCTCCCCTTCTCATTCAGCTCCAGTGACACTGGGATCCTTACCCTTCTCTGAACACAACAAAATATCTCCTGCCTCAAACCCTTCACATGTACCCCTTGGTTTGCATCCTTCTTCTTCCATGTTTCATGGCTAACCTGTGTCGCTCCATCCTACTGAATCCTATTCTGCTTATTCACCCCTCTCCATATACCCTTTATTTTTGATACTTTTATCACCTTCTGTTGTACAATTTCACATTTATTTATTGTATTTTTGTCTTCCTCTTCCAATACACTGTAAGCTATGAGAAAGAGAATTTTTTTCTTTTTGGTTCACTGATGTTTCACTAAGATCTAGAACAACTTGCAGTAGGAACTCAATAAATATCTGTTGAATAAACAGATGAATGATTATCTTCTCATATTCAAATTTAAATATATCTTTAATATTGACCCCTAAAATGTTAACTTTAGCCAAATTAATGTAGTTATTGCTGAGATTAGACCCTATATCATGATAATAACCACAATTCCTACTTTGACATAACACAGAGAGGATATTTCAAGTAAATACTAAATACTAATTAATTTTCCCACCTATACTAAAAATTAAAATAGTAAATGAAACCATTGTTTTTTCTACATTCTTCTTTTCCCTCCCCATTCTACATTCTTTCTCCTATCTGCTGCTGCTGCTGTAAAAAATGATGTTGGTCTCAGTGAACCAACTTTTATTCTGAAGTAATTTTTGATACCAATAAAATAGTCCATCAAAACAATTTTCCATTTTATTAGTTGGATCTGAATTTAGCCAGAGTTTTTGAATTATTCTTGGTGATCTCATATTAGTAAGATACAATTTTAATGGTCAGAGTTTAAAGTGGGGCTTTAATTTATCTTAAAATCATATATGAAAAAAAGATAGATTAAAACCCAAAGTCGTTCAAACCTTAGTTGTCATCTATTCCCATTCTAAGGTTCTAATGATTGAATAATAAAACTTAACTGTTTCAAAAAAACACACCTGACAATGCTTTGGCAGAACCTGGAGTCCAGTTAGATAACCCTCAGTGTACAATAAATATTTAATGAGATCTCATGGTCAACTCACCTCAGAGCTTGAAGGAACCTCAAAGTATCATTGACTCAGCTTCTTGCCTTTGGGCAGTTCAATGAACTCCTTGAAATCTGCGCTTTGAAAAATTTCCACAGCTTACCTGGGAAGGTTGATCATTGCCTCAAAGCTAGGAGCTAGTTTAAAGACTTTTCACTGGGAGGTTTGATGCATGAGCTCTTTCATCTGCTGTTCTTGTTTCCCAGGCCAGGAAGCTTATGGCATTATTGTACTCTTTTTGAAGGAAAATAGCTTCAAGCTTGTCATTAAGAGATCTGGAGTATAAGCTCAGTTGTATTACTACTCAGCTTTGTGAGCTTTGGTGAGGTATCTTCTTTCTCTTCCTCAGTTCTACATATTACAGAAGGATGAATAAGAACACATAAATATTTTTCATCACTTTCTCTGAAATAGGGAATCATTATTCATAGATCTTTTTTAGTCTTTACAGAGACTTTCTTAAGCTAAGCCTTTGTACTCCCATTTAATTCATGGGAAACTGAGGCTCAGAAATTTTATGTGACTTGCATAAATCTTCCTCAAGATTCTACTGTCCATTTATAATGCAATCAGATTTTGAGGCATGATTTTCTCCAAGTAGTTTCTCTATGACTGTTGGTTGCCACTAGACCCATCAAGCAAAATTGCAAAGCATGGTGCTATGTATTCATGCATTATTCCATCTGCATTTCTAACTCTCACCTCTCTTCCCCACCCTCACCTTGAACTTATACTTCATCATTGCATGTTCTAAGCTGTCCATGGCATACCAAACAGGTAGTGTTCATCAGAGGTCTAGGTTGTAATTTGGTCTCCCAGGTAGGAAAGTAACTTTGTAACTTAATCTATTGCAACTTTAATAGCTTGTAAACACATTACAAGCAAAAATCAAACTTTACTCCCTGAACATAGAAGAACATGTAGTCTCAGGAAAATCTTTAAAAATTAAAAGAAAATACACAAGACTAGCATTCGATAATTCCTTTACCTTTTACTTCTCTATCATCTCTCCTTTCTGTACTGATTTAAAATCATAGATGAGATTAGAAATGGAAGATTTTAATATTAATAATGTTAAATAGAATAAATTATTAGGATTATTATTATTAGTTCCATTTCACAAAAAAAGCAATTGCAAGTTAAAGAGCTTGAAAAACTGACTTAAATTCACACACAGGGATGTGGTGGAGCCAGTACACAGGTCTACCATGCATATTACACCTATATGCACCTTTATCTGGCTGCAAAGATTTTCATGACTCTAGAAGAAATATGCTTAAGCAAATCATATGGAGAAGGGAATGAGGTTTCTTCACCAGCAATTGAGAGTGAGTTTCAGTTTAACTAATTGGTCCCATGGTTTGCTTTGGCACTCAGATTGTCTTTGAAACTCATTGAACTATCCTTTGGGACTGCATATGGCATATGTAGCTACTGAGGCTAAAAACTTGCCTTCAGCTTTTGTGGTAATTACTATAAATATCCAATACAATAAAAAGAGAAACATTTAACTCATGCTTTCCCAAAAGAGAACTGGTGGGAGCAGAACTTGCTTCAGAGGTGTTACTCCCTCAGAGCACAGGAATAGTTTCTTCCATAAGGAAGTTTCAATATTGAGAAATTTCCCCTGTTTTCACACACCCCCCTCTTGTACCATACACCTTGTTTTGTCTAACCCATTGCTCCTGCTGAAGAACCACAAGAAGTTAGGCTGCTAGCAGAATCCCCTCTCTCCATAAACTCCCCAATCCCCACAAACTTTTCTGATAGAAAATATCACTAAATTGGAAAAAATATAGTTGACGTGTTTTATCCAGACTTCATGATTCACCCTCTAAGTAAATTAAAGATGAAGATATGAAAAGTACACTTAATGGAAGACATCTATTTGCTCTTGAGGTAAGTTTTTCAATCTGTCTGAAATATAGTTTTCATGGTGCCTCCTCAAGACTGATTTGATGGACTCTATAAACAGTTTGTCTCCTCAAAAAAGATGATGCTCCTGGAGAGTATTTCCAAAATGGAGGGTGGCAGTTGCCCATGGTGCCCAAGCCTTCCCTGGCCTCAGAGTTTCTCACTCTTTTTCTCACAAATTTCTATGTTAACAGGAAAAAGTAAACTAATCCGGGGTGAATAGGCTAGCTTGGCAGTTTATATTCTTTGGGGTCCCCTCTTTTGAAGAGTTTAAGTTTAGTGGTGAAGTTTCAGGGACAGGGTATAAGATAGAGCTGCACTTCTACACCCTCATGCTGGGTTTTAAAGACCCATGTTGACACTTGCTCATGTTCCAAAACTGCACCCCCTCTCTGATTTGGGAGAAAGTGATAATGCAGCAGGGTAGGGGAAATAAACTGATATCTGTAATGAAAGCTTGGTCAAATTACCCTTGTAAACACTCTTTTCTCATCTCTCTTCTACTCATTAGCATTCCCCCTCTTTCCTTCTTTGACTTCATTTGGTCTCTGCTCCTTCCTCCATTTATTATCGTTTATTATGTACCTAGTTTTCTGCTTTGTTAATTGTTAAACAATGAAATGTACAAAACTTGATTTTGGGACCCAGACAGTAACTTAAATTATCCAGTGGCATCCTTTGCTGTTTCATGAATTCTCTTTTCTAGGATGCAATTCACATGGATGGTTGGGATTTGATGTTTTATATGACAAGAAGTGTGGATGTCAGAAGGAACTGCTATTTAGTAACATTTTGTCCTAGTTGGAACCCAATTTTACTCAGCAAATCTCACTGTATTAAAGGTCAAACTTGTATGTAAGTAAACAGGACAAACTATCATACTAACTTTACAAGAAAATAAGGTCACATAAAATAACAGGAAAAAAAACTTTGTTGATTATAAGGGAAGAGTCAGGAATAAAATATAATTTAGGATTATCTCGCTCAAAATAGGACAGATTTAATAAAGCTTATAGTTATATAGATGCATAGGGGATACAGGTAGATGCTTATTTTCTGGGGAAAAAAGAGAAGATTTGGATAGATAGATAGACTTCTGGGACCAGGTTAATTTGGACTGGTTAAAATTCAAAGAAATATTAGGGAAAATTAAGGATTTTAAAAAAGAGAAAATAGTATCCTTCATATTGGAAGCCCTCCCTCCACCCCCAAATCAGAACTGTTCGATAGGACAAGAGTATTAGGAAATAGTGGCCAAATCAAATGATAAAATTCTGAGGTAGTATTGTTCTGAGACAAATCATACACATTGCTCAAGTGCTGATTTCCTATATTTATGTCCTCAAATTTTCTTTTTGCTTATTAAAAAGTAAAATTGTATGACCTGGCTTTCTTGGCTGTCCATTTTCTGACCACAAATTTATCTCCATCACTTTTTGATTTAATAAGAGTGTAGTTCTTAAAGAGAAGTTAACCTTCTCTTCATCTCTTGTTTACCTGAAGCAATCCGTGCTTTTCTGTTACAATCTTTTACTCACTTTTCTCATCTAACTGCTCTTCTCCTCACATCCAAGGACACCAACTTTTGGTCTTTAGCTTCCAGAGGACCTGAATGTATTCAAATTGTTATAATTAAATAATTTTCTCTTTCATACTTTTCAGAGATAATTGGAACTACCACTCTTAGCTTCTATTTATAATAATATAACTAGTGATGCCACATTGAGCAATGTTATAGCAGCTGGACATCAAAAGTTTTGCAGTTTTATTGTGATTATGTAGTTTTATTAGAATAAATGAATAATTTGTTACTCTTTTTAAAATATTCTCAACAGAGAAACCCAGTATAAGCTTATTGAGTACCCAAGCCCAAGTTCCATCAAACAGAGCTGGAAACCAGTTTTCCACATCTAAAAGTATAACTCCACTTCTTTCTCATCTTGAAACTTCACTAACCAAACAATTCATTCTGTAGGAATCTCTCAATTTTATATCACAATTCATTTTGTATTAGGTCACACAATTCTGTAAATTTCTTGTGTAATTAATGAACTTATCTTGAAATATGTTATACCTTGAACTCAGTTGTAAAGAAGTGGAAGACATCTTTTCCCTCATATACAGCAAATAAGAATAAGTTCTTACTGATATATGATAACTCATTTGATGTGTTATTGATTCATTGATGGATTCCTGATTAGTCAGAAAATGGAATAGTATCTCAAACTCATGTGAAAATAAAATCCAGATCATTTGAGATCAATACTAAAAAGCCTAAGGAATACTTATGCTAAAAATATTTATTTATACTAAAAAATAAAGACATTGTCTTAACTAATAAAAGTAATAATCTAAACTCTATAAGAATGAAAAAAAAGTTCAAAACTTAAAGATATAAAAAAACTGATTTACAAATGTCATATGTAATTCAGATAAATAAAATTATAAGAAGAAAAATATAAAGAAATGATATGTTATCATAAGGAATAAAAGAAATGTGTTTCTTGATTTCACTTTATTAATGGAGAGAATATAACAAATTTGTTTTTCCTTAGAAAACTCTACAATATTCCTATTTTTGTGGAAACATGGGGAATAATATCATTTGTACATTGAAAGAAATATTTAAAAAAATATTATATGAATGTGGAAGTCTGTAAAACCTGTAAGTTTACATAAGGAATTAATAGTTACTTCTGGGGAGTGGGATTTGGAAATATGTTTTGAAAGGACACTTTCATGTTTCATCCTCTAACCAACTATAAACTTTGGATGTTTAATATGGAAATATATTCATTCTATAATTAAAATAATTCTAATAATACAGAAAAAAAACAAATTGGAAGGCCAGTTGATAATATTTACCAATAATTATGTAAATATTCATCTATCTTGCTTCAGCAGTTCCATTTAAATATATTTTAATGACATTAAAATACTGATGTCTACAAATGAAAAGAGATTCATACAAAAGTTTTTTGATTGAAAATTTGAAAACCCCTAAATTAATAAAAAAATAAATGACAAATTTGATAATAATAGATTTTTGTGTGAAGTTACGACTACAAAGTGCGTAATTACATAAGCATGCCCTTTATTTACATGGAAAAATGTTTTAAAAATCAAAAATAGAAATCAGCATATATAATAATTTTGTAGTATGATTGCTTTCATATAGATTTTATATATATGTATGTATATGAAGAAAGAATAAAGAAGAGCAATGGAGAAATATATGTATGGGGTAATTCTGAAATGCTTTTTTAAAATGATGTGTCAAGAGAAACAAAAATTGGAAGAAAACAAAGCCACTGAAAAATAGTGGTAAAAGAATTATATGTGAGTAAAGATATGATTCAGGTTATATAAATATATAAAGCGGTACATCAAGTTGTATCCTTAGGATGTGAGATGCAATATCATGCATCTAGCATGAGCCAGGGGTGATTCCATGTACATGGTTATTTCCTTCAATAATTACAGGCTCAAGGATTTATTCAAACATCTCATATGCCTGAATGACAATGAAGGTAACATGGCCATTGTGACCCAAAATTTGGATAAATAATTTCTTCTTAAAGTATAGCCCAACAAAGACACTGGAAATTTCAATAATAATGGATGCAACTAGATGTGCAAATAAAGAAATATTTTTCTTAAGAGGGAATCTCCAAATTTAATATTTTTGAATTAAATAAGAATATTGTTTTTTAGTTATTGAGAGCAATATCCATGCACATATATTATATACATATGCATACACTTAATAAAGTGTCTGTTAAAAATCTCATTTTCTCATAAAGTAAAAGTTTTATGAAATTAAAGTGACGTGCTTAAGGTTATACCAAAAAAGTCAGCAATTTAAGACACTGACAGAAAGCACAATCCCCTAACAAATTTTTCTGAAAAAAAAAATCTTGTTCTACCCCAAAAGTCTCCATAGTTAAAGACTTGGAATCAGACTTTTGAAAAAATTCCCATGTGATTTTAATGTATGACAACCTTTGGAACCACTGAGTTTTGTTGTCCATCAATTAGATCTATTTAAGGTAATGATTCAGAGTCCAAGTCCATTGTTCTTACCACATCAACCCTCCCAATTTTCTTTGCAGATAGTCCATTTCTCAGCTGAGTGATATCCACAACTACTGAAACCATGGACTTGAACAGTAGTGTAAAAGAGTTCATTCTGCCTGGGTTAACACAGGATGTTCTAAAGGAAGAAATAGTGTTTGCAGTCTTCTTGTTTCTTTACCTTGCCATTCTTTTTGCAAATTTACTTATTGTGATGACCATCAGATACAGTCGGATGCTTGGAAGCCCCGTGTTCTTCTTCTTTTTTTATTTATCTTTTGCTGATTCCTGTTTCTCCATAACTATGGCACCAAGATTGATTATAGATCCTGTATCTGAGAAGAAAGTCATCTCTTACAATGGGTGCACGACCCAAATCTTTGCGGTTCACTTCTCTGCATGCATGGGGATTTTTGTGCTCATCCTCATGTCCTTTGGTTGTTATGTGGCCATTTGTAAGCCCCTGAGATACACAAGTATCATGAACAGACATGTCTGTGGTAGGTTGGTGAATCTCACCTGGATGGGATCTTGTATCCATTCTTTAGCACAGATTTTCTTGGCTTTGAAATTGCCCTTCTGTAGTCCTAATGTTATTGATCACTATTACTGTGATATGCAACATTTGTTGACACTTGCCTGCATAGACACTTATGTCATAAATCTACTCATAGTCTTTAATAGTGGGGCCATATGTACGGTGAGTTTCATAATCCTGATAATCTCCTATATTTTAGTCTTACATTCTCTGAGAAACCAGGGTGCAGAAGGAAGAAAGAAAGCCCTCTCCACCTACACTTGCCACATAATCACGGTCACCTTATTCTTTCTTCCATGTATATTCACATACGCTCGCCAGCCAACCACATTTACTATGTAGAGGATGGTAGCCGTCTTTTACACGATTGGTACTCCCTTGCTCAACCCTCTAATTTACACTTTGAGGAATTCAGAAGCCAAAAATGCCATGAGAAAGTTATGGTGTAACAAACTGTGATTTGAAGTGGCAAAGAGTGGAAGACTCCAATTGCTAATTCTCTAACTGTTTAAATACAATTAATTTGATAAAGCAGAGAAAATGTTCACATTCTGATGTAGGAAATATAATTCCCTCTCAGTGAGACTTTTGGGGAAATAGACAGATTTAGCACAATAGAGAAACATTCATTTTAAACTTGTGTCCCATAGAGTGATAGAATATACATTGTACCAAGATTTGTGGAAACGAATTCCCAGTACTTAATCCCATTCTCTGCAGTGCAAATTATTAACCAGAGCTTGTTATGCCTATGATTTTACCTCCTTTTTTGTACACTACTCTGGTTTGGATATCTCATTTCCATGTTTTGACTCCAAGTCCAATATCTGTACCTGATTTCTACCTTATGTGGTTTTTTGGTGATTCAGTTCTGACATTTTGCATCTAGAAACTATTTTCTGACTCAACATTCAGACAAAGTCACTGTAAGAGGACCATAACTATTGGTAACTGAGCCCTTATTTGATGCTTGGTTTCTTTTTGTAAGATCCTTAAATATGGCTTTTATCCTCAGCTAAATCATAACCAGTTTTTTTCAAATAAGGGCAAACCTGGCTATAATGAACATTCAATATATTGAGCCATAATCTCTCGTATTTCAATAGGTTTTGTTAATCATGTTAATCATTGTTCATTTATAATATTTATTATTATATTCTATTTTGTAATTTAAGACAATGGACACTATACAAAACTTTTGTTTGGTTAATTTGTGGAAAGTTTATAAAATTGTGAGAGTTGTAATAATACTTCATGGATGTAATTATGGATATGAAAAAGCAAAAATTTATATATGAAAAAGAACTGTGCAGTACTATGTAACATACCCATATAATCCATCCAAAGATAGAATTATTTAACTGAATTGAAAACATAATAGAGTATATCAAAGAGGTAAATTTTCTCCTTAGGTATCAGGCACTGTTTTAAGACAGTGAAGTATTTCACTGATTAATACTAAGACATACTGTTCAGTCTGCTTGATGGGTGCACTTCTCTGTTAAGAGGGATGTTTTTGCATACAGCGACTTGAGGCCATAACCAAATATGCCCCTTATTCAAAGTCTGTCTTTATAAAGCAAACACCATCCTGTAATTGGATTTCTTATAGAGACTTTCCTCCCTGGATAGAACTGTCCTGAACAATGACCAGGATAAGCATTCTTATCTTCTTGATTTAGATATTTCATGGCAGCTCAATAAATTTACATTCTGCTTCAGAATACTGTTAACAAATGAGTTTGGGCAACCAGTATCAAATCCATGAGGGAGTCTGGTCACCACAACAAAGAAGATTGTTTTCATAGAGCTCTGAGTTCTGAACTCTAAGCTGTTGAATTAACCTACAAAATGACAGTTTGAGAAGCTTTGTATAAGAATGGCTTTTAGGTGTTAAATCCATATATTCACCATCACACTGTGATGTTAAAACTTTGGAAAATTACTTAAAGCCCATAATCTTTACTGGAAAACCTCTCAAACCACAAGTCCTATTCATAATGAGGTGGGATTTTCCTGGTTTGTGACTTAAAATATCAACAAGTCACTTGCCTTTTGACAAGTTTAGTAATAGTATTCCATGCTGTAATTTAGCCTTGCTATATAGACAATAGGGAAAATCAGGTCTGGAAAAAAAAAAGAGAATGGAGTAAGGAGGAATGGTGATGGAGCTAAGATGAAAGAGGGAAGAAATATTTCATCTTATATCTCCTTTGAGCATATGCATTTATGGAAGGGCAGTGATGCTCAGGAAGCCCCATGCCCCCTCAGCCCCCTCTTGAATTAAGATTAGCTTAGATCCCTTGGATAAGCATGTGTTTAGGGTACCATATTTCAGAGAAATAGTTTCATTCTGACATTATGTTATATATTATCTAATTCAAATCAAGGATTCTTATTGATTTTTGTTTCATCTTTTTGATGAAGATTCTCACATTTTTATTTTCATCCCAGAGCTCTAACTTGAATACCAGACTTCTGTATCCAACTAATTACTTGACCTCTTCCTCTATATACTGAAAGCATAACTTCACAATTATCTACTGATTGTTTTTACTTCAAAAATTCTCTGCATTCTTCCACCTTCCCTTAAGAAAATCCATCCTTCCAATTGCCAAGGTTAAGAACACTGAAGAAAAAAAAAATGGTGATACCACAATTCACACGTAAAAATTAGAAAAAAATTATTGGCCTTCAATATATATGCAGAATCTGATACATTTTCATACTAATTCCCCTATTATTTTGGTCTAAGCTGCCATAATCTTTTGCCTCAATTATAACAATAGGCTTATAATTCTTCCTGCTTCTACTCCTTTCTTGCTGACTTTATTTCCAACACAGCAGCTAGAGGCACCTTATAAACCTTGAATACAATCAGATCTTTCCTCTGACTGGGTTTAACCCTGGTTTTAACTCTGTTCTATCTCCATTTTATTCAGAATAAGAGCCAAAATCCTTTAAATGATTTTACTTTCTTTTGGAACCTTGGCCTCTTTTACTCATGCCTTCATACTCTTCATTATCTTGTCTCTCACCTCAGTGGCTTTTTTCAACCACAGGAGCAGACCATGAGTGCCTTAAGCACTTTTCTCCATCTCTTTCCTTTATTTAAACCACTCTTTCAGTAATGAGCTTGACTAATAGCTTCATTTCCTTAAAACACTGCTCTAAGTCTCCTCTCAGTGATGCTCCTAAACCACAGAAACTCTGAGATAACATGAGATTGTTTTAAGCTGTTAAATTTGTGGTAATTTGTTATACAACAATAATTATATAATATTGTAAGCATTAAGACCTGTTCTTTTTTTTAATTTTTAATTTTAAAGAAAATTTAGATTACATAAATGCTACATAAAAAAACACAGGAGATTCCCATATGCCCCACCCCTCCCCCTCCCACACTTTCCCTAATCAACAACAACCTTCATTAGTGTGGTATATTTGCTAAAATTGATGATATCATATTGAAGCATTGCTACTAACCATGGACTATAGTTTATATTATAGTTTACACTATATCCCGTGCAATTTTGTAGATTATGACAAAATATATAATGGCCTGTATCTGTCATTTCAATGTCATGCCAGACAATTTCAATGTCTCAAAAATGCCCCCATATTTCACTTATTCTTCCCTCTCTATCCCCTCAGAACCTCTATTGGCCATTGCCTTTATATCAGTGATAAAATTTCTTCCATTTCCAGAATAACAATGTCTATAAGAGAATAATGATAAGTCTATTTTAGTCCATTGTTCATTCCCCAATCTTGAGAATTTTGGGAGGGTGATGCCCACTCTGTTTCTAACAGAGAGGAAGGCTAGGTCCCATGAGCAGATGACTGAAACTATCTTGCTTGTAGTTGCAGACACAAGGCTATGCAAGGCTGTCTTTCACTGGCAATTAACAGATTCCAATCTGTCCTGTAAATCTGATGATCATACCATGATCTGTAGTTGCTCCATTGTGGAGGAGGCAATTTCTTAACCTTTCCCCCTATATATCCATGCTGATAAGCTTCAAATGCCAACATTATACATTTTTGTATATAAAATAATCAACACAAACCTATATCCTTAATGGAAAAATACTCAAAATGTTGGGGAATGAATTTCATCTTTGTATGTGACTGAAAATATTAGAACTAGAGATACCCTCTTAGGAGTATAGTATAATTACATGAAGATGAGAGTGGAATAATTTATGTTTTGAGTATTATTTATTTCATGTAATACCTGGTTTCAATGAAAGAGAGACCCAATGGCAAAGTTGTTTAACATACAGGAAGTTTATTCTTTTTGGTGTGACAGATACATGTAAATGGTCCCGGTTGACAGGGCAGTGCATCATCACTCCTTCATTCAGTGCCTCAGGTTCCTTCCTAGCTGTCTCTTGGTTTTTCCCTAAGGTCTTTATATTCAACATGGGATCCATGTTCTAGCATGATTGGCTTCAGCTGGAAGCTTGTTAGAAATGCAGAGTTCTGGGTCCCACCTGTATAGTAATGAACCATCATTTGAACTTTAACACTAGGTGTTCATATGTACACTGCAGTTTGTAAATTATTGCCATGGGTACTGTTATCTACAGTTGGAGTCTAACTTCTTTGTTTCAGGAGACAAGAAAAGGAAACAAACTAGAGGAGTAGGAGTACACATTCAACATTTTCGATTTCAGCCTGGAATTGCACAGGTTGCCTAGATGTAATCAATAAGAACTTAGTAACAGAGTTCACCTAGCTGCAAAGAGGTTGGGAATTTTCAATAAGTAATGTCTGTGTATATTTTTAGGCACATACTAGTGTCAGAGACTGCTTGATGTCCACTAGCAGTGTGTTGTGAGAATTTTTTCCATTTAGGATATGAGTTTGCATTGTCATCAATACTTGAACACTGGTGCTTGAAGGGAATGAAGCCAGATAACTTTTGTTACTGCCAAAGGGGAGAGTGTATTTTAGTGGATATCTAAGAGTTTCTGACACAGGCACCTGGCATCAATAACATTCACAGAAGAATTTTATTTCAAATTCACTTCAATTTCACTAATATTTATTGAGTACCCATTAGGTGCCAAATCCTATTCTAGGAATCTGTAAAAATATAAGACTAAAACCCTTGTTTTTGCAGCTCACATTCTAGTAAATTATGTTTTTGAAAAATCCAGTTGTAAACCAAGGACTTTTGTGAGTTTGTAGGTTTGAAAAGACTCCAACTATGCACTTCTGGCTATTTTTATTTTTATTTTTATTTTTGTTGGCTTTTTATAAGGATATTTTAAGTTTATATTTTAAATCCATTACAGCTTTTTTAAAAAGCCTTTTTCACTTTCACTTTATTCTCACATCTTCTGGCATTGGATCTTCTGGACCTCAGGTCAATAAGCAGAATCCTCTACATCCTCATCTTTTGCGTGAACTTTCCCTTCTTCTTGTGTTTTTTTTTTTTTTTTTGTTGTTGTTGTTTGTTTGTTTTGTTTTGTTTTGTTTTGTTTTTCTTCACTGTGAATGTTTCTTCCACTTAAAGGGGAAACATTTGCTCTCTTATATATTTCTTGTCAATAGACCTGAAGTTGACACTTTTTATGTATATTAAAGCAATTGCATCTGTTATTAAAGACCTCCCCACAGACAATTTCAGGCCAGATGACTCTAATATTCAGTGATTACAAACATTTAAAGAAGAAATATAGCCTTCTTGCCCCACTTTTCTAGAGAGAGAGACACATACACACAAAGAGGATAATGATTCCAGAAAAACTCCCATATCCAAAAGGCTAATAAACTATATTTTAAAAGTGCTTAATAATTGGATATTAACTTCAATAGTTATCAGAGAAATAAAAATCTAAACTTCATAGGACATGAATATATACATCTATATACTGAACAGATAAATAAAAAAAAGACAATGTAAATTACTTATTAGGATGTACAGCAACTGGATGTCACACACATTGGTGTTGGAGATTTAAATCAGTAGGTGGTAGAGGTGAACATGTACATATACAATGATCCAGCAATTTCATTGTTAGTTGTATCAAATAGAAAAGTCTAAAAATGTTCATCCAAAAGCAATAAAGAGGAAAAAAAGCTGAAAACAATCCAAATACCCATTTATGGAAGATTGAATAAATAAATTGTGGAATATTCATATAATGAATACTATAAAGTAATGAAACTGAATAATCTACAAATATGAAGCATCCATAAATTACACAAATATTTTGTGAGTGAAATAAGTCATATACAGAATGAGTATTCTACCTGACTTCTATTATATAAATGTCAAAGCATAACAAAACTAAGCCATGTGTTTAAAAAACAATTTAGCAATTACCCTTGAAGAGTCAGTTACTAGATATAAGCAATAGCACTTTTCAGTGTTTTAGGATTCTGGTTGTAATGTTTTTGGATCTTGTTGCTGGTTACATGGTGTGTTTACTTTCAGATATTTCATTAATCTGTATTTTTGTTCTTTGTGCACTTTTCTGCACATATGTTACAAGTCAATAAGAATTCTGCATGAAATAAATACAAATGAATATATAAAGCATATTCTAAAACATTCAGACAAACATTTAAAGCCATATTCATTTACTCCTGATTGCTATTATAATGGCACAAACACTGCTTTTACTTATGGTAGAAGAAGAAAAGATCAGACACAATCTTGAGAAGTTCAAATGCCATTGATAGTCAATGAATTGTGGATAGTACATTTCTTTGCTGAACTATGATTTCACAATATTTTGGAAAGATCAAATTAGAGGTAGTACAGGAGTATTAAACTCAAAAGGGCTTTTTGTTGTAATCTTCAGTACAATATACAAAACTGGCAAGTTTTTCAGGCAGATAAACCCTAATTAAAACTCTTAATTATAAATAATTTTAATTAGTAATGTATTTCTGGTTGTAAATTTTTTGTATTCACCTTATAATGTAAGAGTTTCAAGCATTAGGTATTTATATGTATTTTAATATTTGTATGTAATTAGCAATATTAAAATGTATATAATTTATGGTAACAACAGGATTCTTGATGACATTTTTGTGAATCTTTAGTATATATATTAAGAAAAGGTGTCCTTAAGCAGTTTGTACTGTTATTTCATGGGTGGAAACATGGAATATTGTAAAATTAAACATAAGCCTTTATTCTAAGCTTTGATCTCTTCCAGGACTCTGGGTAATGGGAAGGAAAGAAGAGACTTTTTTGGGCAAAGAAATGAGAGAAGGAAGTGAATTAGTAGAAGTGCAATAAAACAGAGAAGAGAAGGAAACTTGAAACTCAGTCCATTCATAGCAGAGCACTGGCAGAAAAAAAAAAAAAAAAACAGTAAAAACAGAGAAAAAGCAGAGTACAAGGTCCTGATCCTATGTCTCTACACAGTAAGTAGCTGGGCTGCCCAGGCCCTGGTGTGTTTGGGCTTCAGAGTGGAGCAAATTCTTGCATTTAAAATTCTCCCTAGTTCAGTGGTTTCTTGTTTAAGGGTCAGCAAGAAGGTCCTGTAAAGGGCATCCTTGCCCAAGGAAGTGTTATTGGCTATTGCACTCCATATCCATATGCTAGGCCAGTCTATCCTGGTCTTTATGCAGAGTTAAGGCTAAAGATGGTTTTGGAACTTGATGTCCACCCAAAATGATGCTTTTTTTGCTTGGAGCCAGCCACAATTATTAGAGTGCTTGTCTTAGTTTGCCAAAGTGCTGTCAATGGAAAGTACTAGAAATAGGTTTACTTTTATAAAAGGGATTTTATTTAAGGTAAAAGCTTACAGTCAAGAAGACATGAAATATCCAAATCATAGCATCATCAGAGATGCTTCCTCACCAAAGTCCAGTACTGGTGATCCTGGTTTCCTGCCACATAGCAAAGATGGCAGCCTGATCTCTGTTGAGTTCCCTGCCTTCCCCTTCAGAATCTACTGTCTCCCAGGGATCAGTTGTGGGCAACCAGGCATAGGACTTGATTCTTTCTGGGGCTCCTTTCTTAGTCTCTGCTGCTCTGCTTTCTTCCCGAGTTCAGGTGTAAGCTATCAGACATATGGCTTGTCTCCTCAGCCTTAAGCTGCTCCATTGTCCCAGCTTCTTAGCAGCTTCATGCTTAAGCTTTGGCTTCTAGCAATCCTTGAGTGCTATATCATATGGCACCATAAAAAATGGCAGCTTCCTTTTACCTGTGAGTGTCTCTCTCTCTGTCTCCTTTTATGTCAGACACAGCAAGAGGGCAAGAAGGAAGCTGGCTCATGCTTCACTAAAGTAGTCCAAACAAAAGCTCTAAAGTGATCTTATCAAGTAATCTAATCAAAGGGACCTTAAATGAATTTAATGCAATTAAAGGGCTCCAGACCCACAGGAATGGATTTAAGAACATAGTTTTTTCCTGCAATTCACTAAATTCAAACTGTCACAGGTTTTTATTGGAAGTTCTTACTCCCAGACACTTCTTCCTTGTTTTCTTCTGTCACATTAATAGGCATATATGAAATTTATAGAGTTAGGTTTAAATATATAATGGTCCCCATCTTAGGAAAATAGTTTCTCAGAGTTGTGTCTTTCCTTCACTGTTTACAAGGAAATACAAATTGTTCTTTGCCTGTGAATGGAAGAATGTACTGCAGAAATTATAAAATGTGATTGGCTGCCAGAGGACATGACATCCTTTATGGCATGATAGAAATATTCAATATCTTCACTGTAGTGTAGATTACATGGGTGCATACAGCTTTCAAAACTCATCTAGCTTTCTGATTGAAAATGGTGCATCTTGTTCTATGTAAATTAAATATTAGGAAGTCAATTTAAAAATAAATATAAGTTAAAAATAATTTCCTTTCTCTTTCTCTCCTTTCCATGTTTCATTGACTAATTAACTGCAAAATGTTAAAGATTGGGGAGGACCCAAGATGGTGACAGAGTAGGGAGAGCACACTTTGGATGGATTGTGCAAGGCATGGGACTGGATAACAGAGAGATTCCTGTGGTGGATGATGACTATGGTTAACCATACAAATATAAGAACATTCTGTCACAAACTGTAACAAATGTACAATACTAATACATGGTGTTAATAATAGGGTGATTTATGGAAAAAGTACAATAAATGTAAGCTATAGATTATAGGTAGCAGTAATATTTTGATGATGTCTTTTTTTCATTTTTAACAAACGTACCATAACAATGCAAGGTGCTTGTGGTGGGATGAGGTACAGGGGCCCTGTATGCTATACATGATTGATTTGCAAGCTCACAAATTTTCTAATGGAAAATAAATGATAATTATCATAATAAATAATTTTAAAACATTATGCTATGTGACAGATACTAGACACACAGTACTACATATTGTAAGATTCACTTTATATAAAATGTAAATATAAGTGAATCTATAGAGACAGAAATAGATTAGTTGTTATGTAGGGCTTGAAATGGATAGAGAGACAGAGTTGACTGTTAAGCGGTAAAGGGTATTTCTTTTTGGAATAATGAGAATGTTCAAAAAATGTGATTAATTCACAACTGTCTGATTATATTAAGGCCACTGATTTTACACTTTGGATAGGCTGCATGGTATATGAATATATCTCAATAAAACATCATTAAAATATTAAAGATATTATACAAAGTTTTATTAGCAGCTTTCATTACTACTACCTACATTCTACATTTTCCCAAGCAAGAACCTATTTTATTCCTACTTTTCTCTTACATTGTTGTTGCTCTGCACTTTAAATTCAATTTTTTCTTTTTCATTATTAAAGATGTTTGGAGCTGTCAATCCTAGCCTCTGATCAGCATGAGAAAGCTAGCATCAACCCCATGTTGATAAGCTTTCAGGCACTCAGCAAAAGAACCTATTGTTTTAATAGAGCTCTGCAGCTTTATTATGAGTAAATGGACAAATTGGATGAATATCTTTCAAAAATTAAAAGTACCTCTTGGAAACTCTGTAGTAACCACTCCATTGCAGGAACTAGGTATGGGAATCTTCTATATGTTTTGCACCTATTAAATAATTTAACCCTTATAGAAACCCTAAAATGTAGATAGTTTCATAATTTGTTTTAAAGGTGATTTTAAAAAAGCACAGAGATACCAAGGGATGTGTGAAATGTCACATCCCTGATGGGTTTGAATCTAGGCACTGTGACTTCTGACTCTAGACATTGATCACTGTGTTCATGCACCTCTCAAAGGAAAAGTTTTGAAGGTTTGAATATCAAAGAACAGATATGGAAACTGACTTTCTCCAGTTAAAATTAAAACTCATCGCTTACATAATTTTAAATTCCACACTGACCAGTCCATATTCTAAGAATTTGTACTCCTTTCCCTGCAGATTGTTTCTGCTCTTCTAATACCTCCCACATGGTGCTTTACATAAGTAATGATCCTATCTACATTTATTATAAAACTCATATTAGGATGTTTAGAAGAGGTAAGAATTTTTCACACTCCTCTTAATAACTCCAGCTAATTTTTATTCACTATTTGAATCAAAAGGCAATTATGGAAGCATGTATGAAGACAGAGTAAATATGATAATTTCTTTCTTTTGAAAAAATGGAATAAATTACAATGGGAAAATTGACTAATTGGATTGTATAAAAAAGAAAAACATTCACAGAAGAAGAAAAATCAACACACATGGAGAAAAAGCAAAATCATAGTAGTAGTGAAAGCAGAGTTTGAGGTGTTCCAAGTGTTTACTTTAAAAACAAAACTCCTTTTTTAATAATCAGAATAATAACCCTGTTGTGTCTGAACAGATTTGCCCAAGATCACAGTTAGTACATGAAGGAGCCTAGATCTGACTCAGCCCATCTGACTTTAGCAGCTGAATTCTTATCTAAGAGATATAATAATTCTTATGCTAGATTAATATGCAGTCTAGGTAAAATGAAAAGATCCAAAAAGATGTGCTCACAAAAGATAAATGATTCTAAGAAGGACAAAATTTCAGAAAGCCAGTGCATAAAATTATACAGTTTTGTGGATAATACATTTCTTAATAAAAATAATAAGAATATAGTCTTATTATTATTAACCTAGTGAGATGAGAAAACTTCAAATGAAGGCTTATTATTTATATGCATAATCGATTTTTTGCAAAATCATCAACACTGAAATATTGGCCATGCTTGTACTTGTACATTAAAGAAGATATATGGATTCTTATGCAATTTTGAAATTGTGCTTATTGAAAATTTCTGGAAGGATATTTAAGAAACAAAGTAGATTAGCCTGGTGAGTAAGATAATTGATTAAAAAAAAAAGATAATTGATTCACTGAACTGGGAGAGAAATTTTTATATTTCTTCTCACATTCTTATGTTTATCTTGACTATTTTATCATAATAATATTTTATTTTATAATAAAACATAGTAAAATTGCATAACAATATTGAAAATAACTTGACAACATATCTATTACAATGAAAATCCTAGCACTTGGGGAACAATATTGCACCTTGAATATTATAGCATAGTTGTCTATAGAACTGTTAATTATGAGAGTGAAAATTGGAGACAATATAAAATGAACAAATGGTCAAATAAATGTTTTTATAAAATATATGCAATATCACACTGTTAAATTTATAACTAAATATGGAAATTATAACAGTATAGGAAGAGAGATATTAATAATTTTAATTTAAAATCAGAATATTAAATAGCATTTTATTAACATTTCCATTATATTATATATATACACTAAACTATACATGAACACAGATCTGACAGAAAAATCATAAAACAGTGTGTTGGAATTATGAGATTTTTTTTCAAGTCATGTTTTTAAAATAAATATTTTGATCTATTCAGGATATAAAGGGACATATATAAGTACAGCACCACTTAAGTTATTGGAATATTGGAAATTGTATACCACTGTGAATTCAAAAGCAGAGAAACTCAATATTCTAAGTTTAATGTGATTAATGGGATAAATTGAAGAGTAACTAAAGGATAATTTCACTCCATTATGAAAACTTCAAAATGCTATCCATTCATTTGTTTTGTCAGGGCCATAACAATAGCTGAGATATTCTGGCAAAGGGAAAGGTAGACAAAATAGATCTTTTACAAAGCATATTCCACCCAGGATATTCAAGTGGTCAGGTATAAAAAGACACAAGAATCAGCAAACTAAACTGAGCATATTTTCTTCAGGAGGAATTCTTTATCAATATTAGTGCTTTGCCTTGTTGGAATAGTGGTTTTGAAACTTCAAAGCACATAGAAAAATATGTTATGCATGAAATATATGTTTGTATGTGTGTGTGTATATATGGGTATACAATCATCTCTTTTTTTAATTGTTACAAAAACTCTCAATAAATTTGGGAGTATATATTCAGTTACTTTTTCAAAGCAATTTAATCAATTGCCTAAGGAAAAAACAAGCTCTGCATTTATCAATTTTGGTAGAAAAAATTTCTGAAAGACATTATCTGTTGTTCCAAAATGCAAATCTGTTGGTCCAATACAGTGACTTCCTGATTCAATAGATCAATCTTGGAGAGGCATGGGCATTTGTAATTCATAAGGATTCATATGGGATTCTGATATGCTCCAAAGTCAGTTAAAGGTAACAGAACATGGAGCAGAACAAAGGAATTCAGAATTTAGGTCACTGATCTTCCTAAGTTCTCACTTCTTTTCTTCTCTCTTAAGATTAAACATTTTTCCAACTGAATTTTACCTATAGCTACTGGTACAGCAAAGAAAAAGAGTGTGGGTGAATTCATTCTGCTTGGGATGACATAGAATTCTGGGAAACAGAAAGCAATGTTTGCAGTTTCTTGATTTTTTTTCCTCGTGATACTATTAGGGAAATTTCTTATTTTGGGGATAGTTAAGACAAGCAGGACCATGGGGTATTTCATGTGCTTCTTTCTATTCTACCTGTCTATGATGATACCACAGTACCTAGACTGATTATGGATGCCTTTGCTAGAAGAACACCATTTCCTATCATGAGAATTTGACTCAGGTCTTTGCAGCCCATTACTTTTGCAGCATGGAGATCTCTGTGCTCATCTCATGTCCTTTGATCATTATCTTGACATTAGGAAGACACTGGTAATGACCATCTGAACCAGTGTGTCTGGATTGTGTTCATGTCCTGGCTCAGATAGGAACTTGTATCCATTCATTAGTACAACTTATACTGGATTTGAGATGGCCCCACTATTTCTTTGACTTGTGAAACTTGCCTTTATTGAAACTTGCCTATCTGGACACCTATGTAAAAAATTTACTAGTTGTGTCCAGTAGTGGGGCCAAATGCATGGTGTGTTTCTTTTTCCTTGATTATCTCCTATGTAGTTATTTTATATTCTTGGAAAAACTGCAGCACATTAGGGAGGCAAAAATTCTCTCCACCAGTACCTCCCACTTTGTTGTGTTTGTCATCTGTTTAGTTCCATGTATATTCATATACAAACACCCGCTACCCATGTTTCTAATTTGAGTCTGATAGAGATCCTGAATTCTTCACTGAATACCCCATATAAATAAGAAACAACTTTAAATGGAAGAGTTTAAAATTGGGCTCTAATTTATCTGAGAATAAATGTGAGAAAAAAGTGTATCAACACCTGAAATAGTACAAACATCAGTTGTAATTTATTCCCATTTCTACGGTCCTAATGATTAAAAGTCCATAATTAACTGCATTGAATAAAACCCTGACATTGCTTTGACAGAACCTGGAATCCAATTTGGTAATCCAGTCTTTCTGTTTACAATGAATATTTATATTTCATGAGAATCCGGCCAATTCATTTCTGAGTTTGAAGAAACTTCTAGGAATGATTGACTCAGCTTCTTCCCTTTGGGAAATTCAATGATCTCATTTAAAACTACCCTCTCCAAAATTTCCCATACATAAGTGAGAAGCTTGTTCATTCCCCTAGAGCTGGGAATAAGTTTAGTGTTCTTTGACTAGAACATTTTATGTGGAGATCTATTTATTGCCTTTCTTATTTCCCGTGTCAAGGAAGCTTATGACATTAATGTACTATCTTATTAAAAGAAAAGAGCTTTAGAATTGTAATTAGTAGTTTGTATATTAAGCTCAGTTGTATTACTAATTAGCTGTGTGAACTTGAGTGAGGTATTTTCCTTCTCTTGGGCGCAATTCCACATGTTTAAGGAGGATTAATATAAATATTTAAGTATTCCTACTGTACTTTCTCTGAACCAGGGAATCTTTCTTTTCATATGTTATTTAGTATTTCTCTAAAAAAAGAAACTTTTTTTAAAGCTAAGCCTTCTTATTTCCACTTAATTGTTGGGGAAGCTCAAGCTCAGAGATTCTAAGTGACTTACAAAAACACTTCCTCACAGTTCTTCCAGTGCATATTTAAGAAAAAAGTTCAGGTATTGGGCATAATTTTCAAAGAAAAGTTTGCTAAGACACCTGAGACTACTGGTTGCCACTAGGCCATTCATTAAAAGTGCAAAATATGGGCAATCTATCCATGCAGTTCTTCCATCCCTATTTTGTCTCCCACCCCCATTCAGACTTTTCACTTTATTCTCATTGAAGGTACATAGCAGCTATGATGTGCAAAGCACTTAATTCTTAGATCAGAGTAGTGGGTAGTAATATGGAGAGTAGTGGGTAGTAATATGGTCTCCCAGGTAAAAGACACATTTTGTAAGGTGATCTGTCCCATCTTGAATAGCTTGCAATTACATTGAAAAGCAAAAATTAAACACCCTTCTGTGTAAGTTCATATACTCTCAGGCATATCTTTAAAAATTAAAGGAAAATATAAAAAGACAATTATGCAATAATTCTTTTACCTTTACTTCTCTCACTTCTCTTGAATATTAGACTGGATTAAAAATACATATGGGAACAGAATAGTGAAATGTTAATATTAAGTATTTTAAAATAAATTATTGTTATTACTAGTTAATTTATACAATCAACAAATTGAAAATTCAAGAGGTGAAGAAACTTAAGTTCTTGTAGCAGTTAAGTTGTGAGCCCAGGACTCCCATATGTTTCACCTATGTGCACCTTTAACTGACTTCAAAGACTTCCTGTCTCTAGAAGACATGTGTTTAAGCAAATCATATGGAGAAGGGAATGGTGTTTCCTCACCTGCAATTCAAAAAAGTGTTGCAGTTTATTTAATGGGCCCCTTGGTTGATTTTGCCCTTGGACATTCTGAGCTGGGTAGCTCACTGGACAATCCTTTGGGACTGGGTAGGGAGAAAGGATTTCCTTAGAGCTGTTGATGCTGAAAGCTTGAATTAGGTATTGAAAACTTTAGTGTGAGTTACTATAAATATCCAATGTAGATTGGATAAATTTTACTAATGCTTCTAAAAAGGAGAAACTGGGAAGAGAGCTGACCACAGAGATATTTCTCTCTAAGAGCAATGGAATAGTTTATTCCATAAAGATGCTTTCAGGTACCATATTGAGAAACTTCTTCTATTTTTCATATGCCCAATGCTGTGTTGTAGACCTTGCTGTTTTGTCTAACCCAATGCTTCTAGGAGGAACCATGTGAAGTGAGGACAGACAGACTCCTCTCTCAATGAACTCCCTACCTCCATAACTACTGTGATAGAAAGGTTTGCTAAATCACAATGAAGTGCAGTTTTCATGTTTTATCAAGTCTTCATATGATTCACCTCTATGTAAATTAAAAATGAAGTCATGAATAATGTACTTTAACAGAATCATCTATTTGTTTTTATGAGGTAAGTTTTTCGGTCTCTGTGAAATATTTTCTTCCCATTGTCTTGTCAAGACTGCTCAGATGGACTCTATATTCAGCTTGTCCCATTCAAAATAAGGGAGCACCAGAGAGTACTTGAAAATGAAGAGTTATGGTGGTCCAGGGTTAATAAAGCTTCCCTGGCTTCATTGCAACACTAAGGTACTTCTAAAAAGCCTCTCTTTACCTGTAAGGGGAGAGTAACCACACCATGTTGTTGAGGCCAGTCTAGAGAAATTTCTGTTCTTCGGGTTTCCTCATCTGAAGAGTTTAAGTTCAGTGGTGCTGTTTCTGAGTGATGGTATCAGAGAGGGCTGCACTTCACACTGGTCTTGGTTATTTAAAACAATGGGCAACACTTGCCCATGACACACAACTTCCCTCCCTCTCTGATTCTGGGACAAGTAATAGTGCCAGGGTTCAGAGGCAAAGAAGCTGATATCTGTGATGAAATTTTGATCTAAGGACCCTTCCTAACATCTTTTCTCACCTCCTCCTATATGCCTTTTAGTATCCTATTCCCTGGATCTTCCTTCCCTGCTGTCTGTGCAATATCACTCTCCTCTCTCCTTCTCTGACTTCAGTTTCTGTCCTTTTTCCCTTCATTATTATTCATTATGTACCTAGCTACATTTTTCTGTGAAGTTTGTCTGAGGATGAGGTTTACAAAATTTGATATTGAGATGAGGACAGAAACTTAAGGTATCATTTGTCAGCAAATTGTTTTTTCAAGGAGTAATTTACATGGACATTGGAGATTTGATGTATCATAAGACAAGAATGGTTTATTCTAGAGAGAGAAGCCATCTAGTAACATTCTGTCCAAATTCTAGCCCAACTGAACTTGGCAAATTTCTGTATCACAGATTAAACTTTGTACCTCACGGTGAATAGGAAAATTGTCAGATTTACCTCAAAAGAAAATATGCAGGACAAATGAAATAACAAAAATGCAAACAAGTTTAAAGTACAGGGTCATAATACAGTAATCGTATGTAATTCAGGTTATCTTATTCAATTAAATGCTCATTTAAAGAGCTCAGGATCCAGAGGCAGGATGGAGTCAGTTTAGGAGGGCACTTGCTGACTCGATCTCTGTGAGGATGGCTGATTGGGGACAGGGTCCTGCCCAGGTGTCTGTGCTGTGGGTGCACAGAGCAAGAAGCTTGGGATATCCATGTGGAGGCAGCTCAATGGTGTGGATTGCTCGGTAGAGATTTTTGAGTTTTAACCCAGCCCATGGAGGTTATACAGAAGGCTGAGCCCTACCTTTAGGAAAAAAGGATGGTTTGAGCCACGACTCCCACTGGCAACCCTGTGAGAGGGAGTGTTCTCTGAGAGTGGGAGGGTTCTGGTGAAGGGGTGAGAAGGGTTTCCTTTCTGTGGATTTGGCTGCCTGGAACCCTTGCAGCTTTGGGGAACAAAATAGTTGGCTTGAATCATCACTAGGCAGAGGGGAGTGGTGAATCTGCTAAGGAAGTTGATTTACCCAGCTGCCCAGAGATATGCCCCAACTCCCACTGTCAACCTGGTGAGAGGGAGCATTCTCAGAGAGGGGGAGGGTTCTGACAGAAGGTGGAGAGGGGTTTCCTTTCTGTGGATTTGGCTGCCCAGACCCCCTCATAGCTTTGGGGAGCAGATAAGCCAGCTTGAAGCAGCACCAGGCTGAGGGGAAAGGTGAATCTACTGAGGAAGCCCGATTTACCCAGCAGCCTGGTGACATGGAGGCTTGGCTCCAGAGGGGGCAGAGTCAGCCAATTTTATCATTCTGCACAGACAAGCATCAGAGCCTCAACTCCCCTGGGGAGGCCAGGAAGTGGGAAGTGCTTGGTTAGATTCCACAAGCCTAGTTAGGGTCCCCTCGGTGAAGGGGGTGGTCTAGAAGAGGACTTCTTGTAGATCCCTTATT